>SZWC01009653.1:47497-86788 GCA_023375785.1 Penium margaritaceum
GGATGGGGCAAGGCACGCCTTCATCGCATACAAAAATGCAGGAATTCGATAGTCTCCTGCCTTGAAAAACACAGAACGAGTTCGCACACACAAACAGCTGTGTAAGAAGCGGATAGGCCACATTGGGGAGACTGCTGAAGCATAGTATCCTGTCCTTGTCACATTGTACGGCCTGCATTGGGGCGTTTGACACCGCAACCTTGCGCCAATCTGCGCCACCGCTCAGCCAAGGAACATCCTTGCCCTCTCTTTTTCTTCAGTGACCGAGCAGGGCATGCGATGTCCATACCGAAGCGCGTTCCCAACTCAACCCCCACCCAACATTCCCAGTCTGCCAACGCACTTGAAGCTCGGAATGCTCTTCCGGAAGATCTCGACCCAGATCTTCTCGGCCTCCGTGAGGGAACCGAGCGGATCGGCCTTGGATCTGAGCGGCATTGTGCCGGGCTCGTACGAGTCCACGTCAGCCAGCAGAGGAAAGGGCACGGGAGGCGACGACGACTCCATTTTCTTGCCAAGCGCGGTCGAATCGTGCTCGGCCTCGAACGATTCCGCTAGGGCGGGGGCCTCCCCGTCCTGCGGTTCGATCTTGCTTACAGTGAGGCCTCTCTTGCTCAGGCTTGCGGCCAACATGACAGACCGGCGGGTTCGGTGCCGGGGAGAGGGAGGAGCTCAGGGTGTTTCGAGGATGGGGATGCGTGCAGTGTACCAAGCACACTTCCCGCAAGAGAAGCAGCGCGGAGGAAGGCCCAGGGTCGGCTGCTGTGGTGAATGCTGCAAGGCTCGATTGTCCTCCCTCAACTAGTCAGAAAGCTCCACTGAGGCTATTTGCGTGCGAACTCGGTGGGCGAGCGTTGTCGGACACCTTGACGCTGATCTTGGTGTCGGACCACCCGTTATCGGCAATGGTATTGCGGACAGAATGGGTGACGGAGTTGAATGTGGCCCACAACACCACGTCGAACGATTCCGGGCTCGTCGATAGGCGCGCGCTGGCCTCGAGTGGCCGATGGACAACCTCGAGGCGGGCGCCCTGCCGCCACTGGCATCGCCAACTCCGGCTTTCAACCAGCAGAGAAGCTACTACTCCAACAACCTACGTGCCATGCCATGCGAAGGCGGAAAAGTAACGAAGACTTGCTAGCTTGAAGGACCCAGTAGGGCCAAACTGCGACCGCGGATAAGTCAACTGCCGGCTTTCGATACACCTTCGATTTGTCATCTTCTCGGCGATCGAGATATCGAAGAGGAGGAATCGTCCAAGGACCTGTTTCAACTAGTGGCATTGGCTGCACGAAGGCTTGCATCGGGGTTACGTAGTAATCGACTGAATCCGGGTTCAAACATGTTCTCTGCCTTGGAAACGAGTTTTGCTGGACCTTCCCCTTCTGTCCGAGAAGTCGTCATCGGTGAATTCAAGTGCTTTCTTGCGATGTCCGGTATCTGTTTCGGAAAAAACCCTGGTTGCTACGCGAAGTCTGTCCGATTCGCACGTATTTCTCGGACTGGGAGTCGCTTCCGCAAGGAAAATCGCGCTCAGAGAGGGCCTGTCTTCCGGACGCGACAGAAGTGCTGAAACAAATACCTAGAAAATACTCGATGGGCTGTCGGCGGATAGAAACACCGACCGCGGATAGAATTGCCGTCGCGGAACTCCTTGTGTAGCGGATTTTCTGACGTCAACGCTGATTCTTGGATACCAAACCGATTGCATAGGGCTACGTAACCCTAAAAACACCATACGTCACGTGTGGTCACACTAATGGTTGAGGGGCCCAAAATGGGCCTTTGGTTGTCAAGACGACAATCCAGAAAATCTTTTGAGACAACGCTCCTTATGGGCTACCCTTGTGGCGACGCCGACTTGGGCTATGCATTACACGTTTTGTTGCCTACAATCCAAAGCTAATTCCAGGTAGAATCACGTGATCATCAGGTAAAGATGCAAATACATTTCCATAAATTGAAATGGATCGCTCGGCTTATGGACACACGAAACATACGCATTCGTGGAGAGTCATCAAAATGTATATGGTCAACAATTACATTTGACACCTATTTCTCAAATGCCCACACCGTGTGCACTGTTAAGCTAGCATACTCTCATGTGGAAGTTTTGATACAGCATATCCACCTCACTAAAAAATTAACAAGACACCCATGAGTAATAGATCTACTTGTGACGTGTCCACATGATGAAGAATAGTAGCGTCCTATGTGCACGTCGTTCCTTTCTGAATAGAAAGGGTATCACATGTGTAGTTTTCACTTTTCGTTTTGAGCGTGGTCCTATCCGATTACCAACTTGCCTCACGGACTGTATGGATGATCCACTCGTTTTCATGGCTTACCACCTTGCCCACAAAACGCAAACATTGACTAACCTTGACTTCAGTGCCAACTTGTGATAAATCATAAACCAAATTCTAGTCCTATATGCATGCTCATGAAATGGTGGGGGTTATGTTAAACATATCTCGGAATTCTATGAAGGACCGAGGGACTAGATACCCACCATGTCCACTAATTAAGCTGGCATGCTCAAACCTTCTAATTTAGGCATATCATGCCCAGTACAGACTAAGATAAAGCTACGATATCCAAAGGTCAAAAACAAAGAAACAATGTATCCACACAAAAAGCTATGTCGTCGTTGTATGGAATGTAGTGTCAGAATGCTGGTGTTGTCATTCTCCTTGAACAATGACAAAATCCTCCTTTCATGTGTTTTTCATTCTTCAAGGAAGGGGTTTGCGTGGGGTTTGCGTTGGGTTTGCATTGGGTTTGCAATGGGTTTGCGTGCGAGCATCTGCTAGGCCTCGTTACTGCAAGGCCCAGCAGATTCTCCCGCAAAAAACCAAAACCCTCAACCCCAAACATAAAGAGGGGTCGGGTTTGAAGGTATATTTTCCATAAACCAGGGGTCGTTTGTGTGCCATGGAAAGGAGTCCAAATTTTGAAATGAGTGTTTTCGCTCGATCGCGATGGAGCGATGACCATTTTTTTCCGCTGGGTAAACCCCCCATTACGTTGTATGTTTTTATGATTTGCGCAGACTCCGACCATGCAAAACATACAAAACCCTCAATCATAAAAATGGGTTTGCACGTTAAAGAAAAAGCAAAAGGGTCATCGCTTCATCGCAATCTCGTGAGGGAGTGACGGTCGCGATCGAGCAATGATCACATGACCCTCGTCGCCATGCTCAACTAGCATAGCATGTGGCTGATCGAGCATGGCGAGCGAGGGCCGGATACCTCATTCCTTATTTGAAAGAGGTGGGCATGCCGTGTAAGATTTTTGACTCGCAGGTATGCCAGCTTAATAGTTAGCACATTGGGTATCCAAGTTATTTCACCCTTCTATGAATTCCTCGATGGTTTTTATTCCTTCTTGTTTGCATGCAATGTGACAGCCAAAACACATATATGTATATGTAGTGTTCTCATTTATTTACAAAATACAAAGGCATGTGGCTACCTTTTTTCGATGATTATTGCTACGGGTTTCTTCTAAGTATGTGCTTGATGTCTTCTGTATTACACAATGAGTTTGTATTGTCCAAACTATTCTTACAGCCCCGTAACAGCATGGTTGAACGAAGCGGCCGTAGTCTGTTCTACACAAAGTGCGACACCAATGTGCATAAGACAAGGTGTAATGGCTTCGTGCCACCGACGTCGAGCGACGAGGATGGGAGTGTCAGGGGGCAGGAATTCATGCTTGCTGCCACCATGCCCCCCATTCGTTTCCTAGTTGTAGCTAAACTTGGACCACGATGCCTAGCGAAAGCTAGTTGGACATAAAGGTGTCGACCAACGGGGTTCGGTTGATATCCCACTTGGTCTTCCTTTTACTCATTACAATCACTGGTAAATGATGGATAAAAGAAACCAACAAAAGTATGGGTAGCCGGTTGGTACATCACTTAACATATGTCAAAAAGTTGAATTTGTGGAAAGAAATGCTACATACATTTTTGGAAGGTAAACTACTATTCTTCATTCCCGAAAAACCCTACTTGTTGTGCATTATGTAAAGAGACAACTACGACTGTCTACGGTGTGGATCTAAGCAATTTCTTAAACTCCATTCATCGGTTGTTTGAAAAATCTGACTATCGTCATCCTTTGCTTAACAACACGATCCACGTACAAACATTCTTTTAGGAGGGAGGAGGACGTAGGGGATGTCGAGTTACTCTAATGGAGGTGAGAACAATGGAAAATTTGAGAATTAATTGGCACAAGTACATAAAGCAAAGAATCGTATATTTAAACGGTACATGGATAAGGAAATGCACGTCTAGAAAACAAAAGACCATACCACTATCAAGTTTCTGTCTTTTGCACTTCCATTGCAATGGTTTTCCACTAATCTATGTCTTGTAATGCGTGATATGTGGTGTGAAAGAAGCAAGGGTGACGAGCTCGCACCCATCTTTTGTGTCCAGCGGTTTACAAAAGTAAGGAGATAACGCTCCAATACTTCCATTGTAAGGGTATGACAAACCCTAGCCATTGGATCCATATGGTCGATGTAGATTGTGTCGTCAACTATTTCTCAAGGGGAAGAGTCCCCTAAGAATGACACGTATTATGAGCTGCTCAATTGTCCTTCAAAAGCTGATGGTCGTTTTCTATTGGCATGGAAGAAAGTTTTCTAAACAAAGGAATATAACAAATTTGTAAAAAGTATGATTACAGGTCCTCATTATCCAATGTCACTTGTGATAGGGATTTTTTAGCGTTTGTTCTACATTATTTGCGATGTCCGGGAGCAACGGCCTTCGACTTTCTCTTGTCACATTACTGGGTACCAATAGCATCCCGTGTTCAGTGGAAAAGGCATGCTTCTTTTTTTAACATTAGACAGAAGGCTTACGTGTTAAAGAACATGGGGAACTTGTGGACCCCCTTACCAAAAACTGGGCCTTTGAGTTATCTTTTGTGGGAGTGCACATTTTGTTAATGAAGTACTAAACCATGAATAGCCTGCCTGAAAAAAAAAACCGTGTATGATTTATTCACAAATTGTGATTTCATCTACGTAAAACATTACACATGTTAGGGCCTTGGACTGGTGTCGTCGATTTTGAATGTACATAATTATGTTATGGAATCATTGATATGTTTCTTGTGTATGATTATACTGGTACTTTGAAGGGGTAAATTTTGTTTATGTAGTAGAATGACGTAGTGACGCTTACTCATTCTTGGCACTAATAGGGGCATGATATGATTAGTGCAAATAATACCCTAAATCTTGAATGGATACGTCGTTGTGACATTTTCACCTTGTGGTATACTATTCCTACGACACCGGGGTTAGGTATGCCATCCTATTCTGCCGTACGCAGGATACGCGATGTTGAAGTTAAAGTGGTATTAGCATGCCGCTCCTAAACAAGTAGGTGAGTGCATACCAGCTGAAAAACTAGACATGGTGGGTACCTTGTCCAACCATTTCATGAGATGTTTCAAGGTTGTAATCATCTGAAACATGAGGACCGAAGTAATTCATGATTAGCAAATAGTAGGTTGTTTACATTCACGATAAAGCAGAAAAACTAAGGACACAACAAATTCAATAACTATTATAAGACATATTTGATTCCTTCAAAACTCAAAGAAGTTATTTGTGTGATTTTGCCTCATGATTAGTTGCTTCAAAAAAATCCACTCAGAAGTCAGAGGTTCACAAAAAAAGTATGCATTTTGGTGAAAGTCTACGGCAATACACTAGTCACCATAATAGTATGACAAGATGAATGCCACCTGCAATAGTTCTCTTAGTTTTAGTAGAAGGTGGCCAAACCACATAAAACCTTCTTGAACTAAACATCAAACTTCAAGTCAACAAGCCAAAATCACCACAACCAACTGACATAAAAGTGCATAATCCACCTTCTTAGGCATGGATTTACTGACAAAAATGTCCACTTAAAATTTCAAGGACTTGAGAAAGTCATGGAAATGACATCCCGCTCCCCTTTTGAGTCATTCCTTCCTACGAAGCGGAATGTGGATAGTTCAAAGGTAGAGTATGAAAAGTAATTAAGTCTTTAAAATTGTGAAACTTTCACAATTACTTTGTAGGAAGTTTAGTTTGATGATTAGTGTCACAGTTCTCAAGCACATATATGCGAAATTAGAAACAAGAATAATACATACTTGGGCGCTTTCATGTGTGAGTGAATGGACACATGCAACACTACATTGTAAGAGGTTGCTTCAAGAAACTCAGTAGAGAAGCTAGGGAGTTTTAGCAGTATCTAGGAACATCTTCATAAAACTCTAGCATCATGTATAAGTCAATCAAAAGATATCAAACAGTGAATAAGGTCGGTGATGATTTGGTCGATACTTCTAGAAAGCACTGTAACATGTCCAAACCTTGTGGATTGGCACATTATACGTTGGGATTGTTGAATGTTTTTGCCCTTGTTAGGTGTTGTAGGAAGGATTAGGAATGCTCCGCCGCTTGTGGAGGTATGACCCCTTGATCCTTTGTGGTGTGGCTCAACTATGCTCTGTCTCATGTTAGATCTGATCTATGAGTACACCGTATGTGTGAGTGGTTAACTTAGCCACTCTCTTGAGAGGTCATGCGTTGGATCATGGCCCCATGCACATATTGTTTTGTATGGAAGTTTCCAAGAAAGAAATTCCATAGTTATCTGGAAGCTACATGGTTGGTCCGTCACCTTGACAGGAGGATGCTGATGTGTCAAGCCCACAACGCAAGCCTATAGAAGTGCGATTCATGAATCCAATCAGTACTTTCGGGCCCATCTTCATCACATGCCAGCTGTGCCCCACCACACGAGTCATCACGAGCAACGAGAGTAGACAAACAAACAGTACATGAACCACCCGGTTGTGACAACACACTTGCACCTCATTGAAAGCAAAGTGCGAGAAGATGAAGAAGCTCAGCGATGGTGTGGTCATGCAGGCCAAGTCTGTACTACCATTTGCCACTACTTGCCAGTGAGGAAGCGAGAGCTCCAACAGTCGTGGTCGCAGCGCGACCGGAGGCTGTGCTGCTGGAAGTTTGAAGACGCTATGCGTGTGCAGCCTGGAGACCGTGAGTGATCCGCGCCCAATCAAGAGATTTTTGGCACTCCGTGTAGCGATGAGTCCGCCACAATTGTAGCAGTGTACAATGCGTCCACTTCTACCGCCCGAGGGCTACTACTGTTGTTGCGACTACTACTCACCTAAACCACACTTCTTCTACCCTTATTCTCTGTGCCGTGGCTGCCACACCCTGCATCTGAGTCGGGATAGCCAGGGTCGAAGGGGAAGAGGAGGGTGTGCAAGAGGGGCGTTAGCGGCGACGCGATGACCGCTCGAGTAAGAGAAATCTCTTTGTGGGCCACGGCTGCCTCGCAGGCAAAATTCACCTGGAGGAAAAGCTGATGCGCCCAAGGGAGGGGCTGAAGTGAGGTGGAGAAGGGCTCGAGCACGATGTTGTTGTACGCCAAGAAGATGTCTCTGTGCTCAGACGAGCTCCGATCACGAGTGTGCGAAGCGCCCAAAGCTTTGTACCTCTTGAAGTCCCAAGGCGCGTATAGATGTGCATGGCACGCCGCCAATAATCGGCTACTGGCTTAGCAGTTCCCTCACAAGGGAGTGAAAGGCGCGAATGTAAGTCCCGCACGTGGAGTGCATCTCTGAAGCAAGCAAGGACAGTGCCAAGTCCCAGATCCACGTGGATCCGCACGCGTGCTTGTACCAGCCTCTCCAAGGAACAAGCAAAAGTCCACAACAGTCTCGTGCAACATGGTGGAAAGGAGTCCGTGCATGACCCCTAAGGTGGAGGAAGAGGGATCTGGTGGTACTTTGCCTTTGTCACCGGTCGAAGCCATGTCAACGCTCGGTATGGACCGGGATGTCAAACTGATCAGATTGCAAAACTGTTATGGTTTCTTCACGATTTCCAACGCTGGTAAAAAATGGCGTCTCAGCCAAAAACTTGGCCAAGTGTTGGTGCTGACGTTATCACTCACAATGACGACGTCAGCGAGAAGGTTGTCCAATTGAGGTAAAATTTTGAGCGATTATGCGCCAAAGGTTGCTAAATGCAATGGTAGTGGTTTCATGAAAAAAAAACCCCTGTAAAAATTCCAGAACGTCACCATTTTCTTTTCAGCCCAAAATCCGGGAAAAAATCTAGATCTAAGATTGTTGTTTCATTTCCTGGAGCCTACAGAGCATGAAATGAGGTGGGAGTGGAAGCAATGGATAGGGTTTTGTAAGAGATTTCTAACATGCTCTTACAAGCCAAAAGTGGTGGTCAAATGGGACAATTGTATTGTCTCGCATCCGGGGAGGGTGGTATGTGTGATGTGAGTGAAGCTTCTAGGACCCTTAACAAACCCCTTCTCAACATCTCATGCCTCAACTGCTACTGGAGGGGGTTGGGAAACCCTTGGCTGCACCGTGGTGGTGGCATGGTGATGCGGTTGCAAGGGTGTCTCCGCAGCTGCAATCTGCTACGGCGGGTCACCGTGGATTGGTGGGTCCTCCCAAGTTTGTGGCTTTAGTTGTGGCTCTCACTGCTGTTGCCACAGCTGTGTCTCTGCTGCACACCTTATCGAGGGATGCCTCGCCGCTCTGGTACCATGAGAAGATGCGTACAGGCTTCCTAACGACATAGCCGCTGACTAGGCGTCAGTGCCCCATCAGACGGTGACAACAGGCACAAGTCGTACACACAATGGCAAGGGTATGACTAGGAGACACAAGTTAGAGTGTCATAATGCTTCAATGGCATTTGCAGAGAGAAATGACAAATGAAAGGTCCATGGCATAAGAACCTGCTGCGGCGCACGGAAGTACTTGTCGTGGCAAACGGCGGGTGTTGCACGCGGCAGACAAGGTCTGTCGTAAAACCGGCCCAAAACCACTATCTTGGCCGTAACTCAGAGTATACATGTCAGAATGCTACACCGTCTAAATCTAGACGTGCAAAATTGCAACCCTGACGCTACGACTAGTCATATGCATGTATCCGGCATCAAACAGTGGACACACAATGCAAAAACATACAAATCGGACCCACGGCCAGTCCAACGATAAACTCGTAGGTGCTGTAGAAAAACTGCAAGAAGTCCCTAGTAGCTTCCAGACCTCTAGGACGGTCGTCGGTGAGCTCAAAGCTAGTAGTCCACCACCAGACAACGCACCGGTACCACTAGGGTCTACATCAGGGATCTGTACAGGCATGGACACGGTCGAGTGGTCATAGTAAACTGTACAAGTCGAAAGGAACGTCACAAATCACAAACGGCAGAGGCATCGATAGAGACAAGCAACACGTAGGACGGCGCGCGACCTACATGGCCATTACAGTGACCGTACCCCTTCCGCTCGAAGGACACCTCCCATCGGCCAACTCCCGTTCGATCAACACTTGGCAGGAGGTACAAGCCCAAAGGCACGTATTCATGAAGAAATGTACGCAAAACTTCTAACACTTGAGGGCCTCAACAATCACCTGCTTGACCAAATCAACTCGGTGATGGAGGAGTCGCAAAACTGGGAAAAATAAGAAAAAGTGATCATTGCGAGGGATAACTAACTAGTAGGTGAATCCCTCGTTCTATAGGAACTCCTTGTGTTTTTCTATCTTCTGAATCAAGAAGGACTCATGATTCAGATGTGGCTGATAGGAATGAAGATGAAATGAATCACTCCAGTAGTCGACAACATCAAAATCACAATATCCTTGGAGTCCATTTTTATGGGTGGTACAAATTTGAGTTGGTGGCACAATAAAAAGGTCATCCAACGGAAAAATAATCTTGGCAATGCCAGATCAACCTCTAACACAAACACTCTTGCATCATTGACCTCGTGCATCCCCCCCGTGGAGTGGAATAATTCATCATGGCAAGGCACAGGTTCTCCATCAAAGGACTGAAATGACATAATGGGGACTACTCTCGCACACCTAGGAAAGTTGAACAAGAAGTCTGAAAATTGACACAAGCTACAAGGGTAACGTTAGCATTCATGTGTTGATGAATACACACAAACAAAAACATTTCTCACAACAAACATCGTTTCCAGTACAACAACCTCATGCCTGAAACAAGGCAAGAAATAACAAGAATCTAGATCCGAGTAGACCTTTTTCGAATAATCACAACACCTGACCTATATTTGATGGAGATTGGCATCCTCAAGCAATACAAACAAAGGCTTTGCTAGAGTTGAGGGGAGCTATGCCACATCTCACACAAATGCCAAGAGAGTTAATAGGAGGTAAAGATCAGGTGGGGCGAATTCACCGAAGAAATTCAAGGATAGGAGGAGATAGCAAAGCTACTTGTCGTTGGGAGAATCTTCGGTCACCAATCTTTCATCTAAAATGGCTCACAACTTTGAAGACAACTATTCTTCACATCGTGAAGTTCAGCAATGGATACGAGGAACAACAATGAGCAATTTTGCTGTGGGTGCTATCGAGAGATTGCAAAAGTTTCAGAACACCAGTGGCATGATTGGATGATGGAGGCTCTTGCAGTTTAACCAGCAACAAGATGGTCGTAACCAGGGATGGTTTATTTGGGATCCGTCAATTTTAAAAATCCTCTTGCAAGGGATGTAATGTTATGGAGGTCTTGCTTAATGAGCAACCACCAAACATCTTTAAGCAAGATTCAACGTACAGATGCGTGAGTGCACTGGATCGATGGTGTTGTTTACATGATGATTATTGGTAGAGAAGAACACTAGTCTTGGATTGAGTGATTGATGACACAATGGAGGTTTTGAAAAGCAAGAAAGGAGGACTCATTAGAGGAAGTTGCAACAGCCACAATATGACGATGCAAGATCCCCACCCTACTTGACGTGGCCAAGAAATTTTTTGGACGAGATTATGCGTGGTTCGTCTATGTGTAACCTAGTGTAGAGGGTGAAAATAGAAAAAATTGGCACAACAGACCCAGCAGCCTCAGCGATCTCCAAAACAATAACTTTTATTGACATAATGGGCAGGTTTCCACTGTTAAATAACGGTGTCAGAGAGGTATTCCTTCACAAAATACTTCCAGAATGGTCTCCACAACATAGCATCAGCCACCATGGAAGCTCAACATAAACCAAAAAACAATAGTCAAGGGACAATGATTTGATCAAGGTGTTACATACACTGGATAAGATACTTAGCCAGGGGCAAGTCCACCATTGGTGTCACCATACACAACACTGGTGCCTTTTTTCCAAAAGAAGATGAGTGAACTTTGGATGTGTGTGGATTACTGAGCATTGAAAACGATCACCATGAATAACCACTGCCCTCTTCACGACTAGACCAACCTCTCAAGCAATTCCGAGGAGCACACATCCTCACTAAAATCAATCGGTTCATAAGCTAACACTAGGTCCGCCTACCTGATAATCAAATTGAGGAGACATGATTTACACTTGCTATGTGCACTTTGCACTCCTGGTTATGCCGTCAAAACATACAAATGCCTCAACGTCATGTATGGAAAGGATGAACAAGATTTTGAGCTATATCTTGACGACACGGTTGTCTTCTATCCCGATGACATCTTGGTGCACAATTGCATGCTGGAGAAATATGATGGACGTCTTTGAAGAGTCCTCAAAGCTTTACAAACAAAATGTTTTTAGGAAACCCTCAAAGTGCAGCTTTGGTTGTAATTTTGTTAAGATTTGGGGCCATGTTTGTAACGGGCCAAAACCTCCAGCTCCTTCTCTAAATTTGTTGTTGAAGTTTGCCAAATGGTGTTCTCAGTCTGCGTCAAGGATTGAGCCCCTTCGCAAGACAGAGGGGCAATCGCCATTAACGACCCAGAGCAAGGAGACTCGAATGCTTCACATCTCCAGTGACTCATTTCCGTTTTTAGCCTTAGCCCTAGTTTTGGGACCCAAGCCGGGGGGTTTTACATCAAACTCGTGTGTTTCCACGGGTTATTCCGTTACCTTATGTCAAATTTTGTCATAAACAAACTTACATTTACATTTTGTATGTTATGGGGCAAAATCGACGCATGCAAGGCACATTGGCAATTTGGTGTCAACTTTCTCTCATCTCTCGTCCCTTGTCCCTCATCCCCCTCCCTTATCCTCTTTCGTTTGCGTGCGAGGAGGGCAAGAGGCCACGAGGCCTTGTCCTCGAGGCCCTCGTGGCCCCTCAGCCGCCAATCGGGCTGAGGCTGTGATCGGTGGCTAGCGGCTGGCCAGCGAGAGGCCGGCCGGTCACTTGGCCGGCTGCCGGCCGTCCAGCCGGCCGGCAGCCCGCTGGCTGGCGGCCAGCAAAGTGCTGGCTGCCGGCCAGCCCTTGCTGGCACCAGGGGTGGTGTGCAACCAACCCTTGCTTCAACAAGGAGGGAGGGCCGAACCGGCCCTCCCGGTACATCCCTCCCCACTTATCATGAACAGTCTCGATTCATGAACAACAAGCAAGATTGTTCAATAGTGAGTCATCAACATTGTGAAAGAAAATGAAACATTTCAATCACTAGCTACATGAACACGTGCATGGCACCTGGACCTAAGCTGCAGCTTATCGGTCACCACGGCTAGTGGCCTCCCCCCTTTAGGCTGGAGCGTCCGCGCGACAATCATGTTGGGCGTCCCCAATCTCCAATGGTCGCAGTCTCCGAATGCCACCCTTCGGGAATGTTGTTCACTTTTCATGTGTTTAGGTGGTGCCCCCTGACACGCCTCGACCTGCACGAGCTACTAGCTTGCTCCAATACTCGTTGACCACCCTTGTGGGCAACCGATATTTGGGCTCCCACGAGTAATGCTGAGGTCCACACCCGGCCCAATGAACGAGGTATTCCCTCACAACCTGTGACCGGAGAGTACGCCTAGGGTGCTTAAGTAGGCGAAGAACCTCGTATTAGTCATCGACAGCAAGGACTGCCAGTGGTGGCTGAACGGTTCCCTTTGCCGTGTATGGAGCCAACAGACTCACATGAAACACGTTATATTTCTTCGTACTAGGCGGAAGCAGCAATCGGTATGCCACTTTTCCGATGCGTGCAACAATGAGAAATGGCCCAGTCCACTTTGTTAGAAGTTTTTGCACCCCTGGCGACTTCAGCCAAAGATTCTTAGTGCTAGACAACGCTTTGTCACCGATGTGAAACTAGACCTCACGATGACCTTTGTCGGCATATGCCTTTTGTCATTGTCGAGCAGCTTGAAGGTGGCCCTTTGTCTCTTGTAACAAGGAGTCCATGCACTCGGCAAAGGCTTGAACACAAAGAACCTGTCCTTCTATACTCCCACTCTTCACTAATGAAGTACGCACCACTACATGCTGACCGCTGTTCAACAAAAACGGTGTGAGCTCTGTAGAATCGTTCACCAAGTTTTTCACCGCAAACTCTACCGGTGCTAGGAGTTCATCCCAATCATTGATGGCAGGATCCACGTACATGCAAAGCATTTGTTCGAGAGTGCGGTTCATGCGCTCCCTTTATCTGTTAGTTTGAGGATGAAACACTGTCAAAATCTGCAACTCGTTGCCAAATTACTCATAGATATTTTGTCAGAACTTACGAGCAAATTTTAAACATCGATCGGAGATAACACGCAACCGTAAGCAGTGGTACATTACGACACCCTCAAAGAAGAGACGAGAGGTCTTCTCTGTGTTCACATCAGTGATTGTAGGAATGAAGTGTGTCATCTCTGTGAGAATATCCACAACCAGTTGTATTGCATCGTGGCCAGGGGCCGTGTTGGGAAGACTAGTAACGAAGTCCATGTTGACACACTCCCATGGAGTTCCAGGAATGGGAAGCATTTAGAGGATTCCAGTAGGTTTCTCGTAAATAGCCTTATTCCAAGGACATGGGTCGCATGTCGTGCAATACTTACGGACATTGACACTCCACCCTGGCCACCAGTAGTGGTCCGACAGTGCTTGTCCGGTCTTTCGAGGTCCCACATGACCTGCGACCGACGGGTCGTGGAACTGGAATATAGTCTTTGCTTGAAAGTCTCCCGAGTTTTGCACAACAACTTGTTCTCTGTACTAGAAGATTCCTGTAGCCTCTACCAATACGTACTTGTCTAGATTTTGAGAGTCTTGAAACCAAGAATCCATACAATATCCCATCCAGATCCTGTTTACAAAACCATTGTAATGGATAATCTCTCATGGCGGTTACCATTGAGGTACAGGGGGATCTGATGTTTGTACTATTGCTATTGCAATGGCTACAGAATATCCACTAACCTCGGTGGTTGCATTAATTTCCACAAGCTTTCGGCTTAGTGGATTGGCCACATTGATGCATTTTGGCAAATATTCCCATGTGAACGATAATCGGCTCAGGTATTTGCTCCAACGCGCCTGTCGTCTCGACATGTTTGGTTGCGTTTGAAACAACACCAATGGGTTATGGTCGGTCACGACCGTCACACCCCCTTCAGCACCCTCGAGGTAGCAACACCACATCTTGAAAGCGTGAACTGCCACGAAGAGCTCTTCATCCCTAGTCATTTACCATGTTTCTACGGGGGTGAGATTCCGGCTCTCATGCGTAACTCGGTGACCATTCTCCATGAGGACAGCTCCAGGTCCTATTATCAACGCACCACATCAAACCTCCCACGATTGCGATTGATAGAAGCTCTTTTACTTTGAGAAAAGCGTTCTTGCAATCAGATGTCCATCCACAATGCACGTCTTTTTGCATGAGCCTGATTAGCGGTGCTACCAGGTCGAATACCCTTGCATAAACTGTCGCAACAAGTTTAGAAGGCAGAAGAAAGACCGAATCTACCCAACATTTTCTGTGTGTGGCTAGTCTACCACGACTTGGACCTTTCGTGGGTCGACACGAATGCCGTCCTTGCTGACGATGTGTCCAAGGTATTCGAGCTCATCTTGTGCAAACTTACACTTGCTCAGTTTTGTATAGAGCTTCTGTTCCCAAAGGATTGCAATAACTTCGCGCTGATGTTCTATGTGCTCTTCCATCATTTTGGGGAAAACCAAGATGTTGTCCAGGTAAACCAAGAAAAACCGACCAAGTTGCTTGACAAACGTTTGGTTCATTTCTCCTTGGAAGGTTTCCGGGAAATTTGTAAGCCCAAAGCATAACACTAGAACTGACAGTGTCCCATGTGCGTTCCAAATGTGGCCTTGGGCACATCATCTTCCGTGATGCGGGTTTGATGGTACCCTTGAGACAAACATAAGGACAAAAACACTTTTGCCCCTTGGAGTTGGTGAAAGAGGTCCTCGTTCCACGGTACGGGGAATCAATTTTTCAGTCATCTTGGTCAATGCTCGGTAGTTCACGCACATGCATAAACCACCATCCTTTTTGTTCACGAAAAGGATTGGCCCATCATATGGCAAGCTACTTGGCTCGATCCATCCTTTTGCAAAGTACTCTTTGATCTGGCATTTGGCCTCTCACCTTTGTGGTGGACTAAGGCGATACATGGGTCTAAACAGAGGATTTGCCTCCGGTTGCAGCGGAATCGTGTGTGCATTATGTCTTTGTGGTGAAAGCCCAGCCGGTGGGTCTTGGAATACATCCAAGGAATCCGCCAATAGAGATTTGTTCTCTTGTGGCGTGTCTTCCTTCACGTCGTCCTCCACTTTTTATAGTTGAGCCAAGACTTATCTATAACCTTGTCGAATACGTCTCTTGACCTGCATCATAGACAAGCTGGAATGGAGTTTAATTCAGGTCGGTGAGTATTCCGTACTCAGAATCAACGTAAAGTGACGTAATCATTCTTGGAGGATCAAACGCTTTGATTCAAAGTGCAATAGAGCCTTATCTTCACAAAGTCATGGACCGCTTAGCACCACGACGAACGGGTCAAGAAGGTTGAGTACCTTCAACGTGATACTCTAGGTGTATCCTTTAAACAAAATATTGCTCTACAAGTACCGATCACGGGTACCGTACGGTTGTCACCGACGACAACTGCGCCATTCAATGGCTCGTACTTGAGGTCAAACTTTTGGGGAATGCCAAGGCTAACAAAGGAGTAATCTCCTCCTTGGTGATGGGGCCAGGTCAGGCCACTCCCCATGAATGTGCTTTGGAGTTCTAGAAATGGATAGATAACTATAAAATGACTTGTCTTACATGCTGATCAATTAACCCGTGCTTGGTGTATTTTTGCATATTACAACTTGAGCTCCTCTTGAGATGGAATACTAAGGCGTTAGTACTCTTCAAGGTGAAGTGAATGCATTACCGTAGTGTTCCGTAATTTCGTGGTCCAAAATAATTTTAGGGGTGTAACATAGGTTCAAACCTGATTTTGCATTATTTTCCCGTTTCCTAATAACTACGAAATAACCCTGGGTTGTAACTTGAATTTTGTTTTGCAGTGCTCTGTTTTGGAGGGTTTTTTTAGCCGAAAGCGATTGGTTCGGCTCTGTGCTGTGTGCGAACTACTGGCTGATCGACTTTGTGCACGATTCTCGCTTGTCTGCCTTCAACAAGGGACAGACAAGCGAGAATCTTGATTTCGTGCCACGCTGTCAAGAGTGGACGGCGCACGTTTCCGGTTATTTTTGGGCCGCGTGGGTGTCGAGCAGCACGGCTTGGCCTGGACGAATTATTTTTGCGTTTTCGAAATAAATCAAATCATTTTGAACCCGTATCCTAAATAGGCACATTTCACACCAAAAAAAATAATTAATAACGAAATTACGGAACACTACGGTATTAAGTTTGGGGTGCATGACACATGTTAACAAAGGAAGAAGGTGTAAGAACCTTTGTGAGAATTTTCAGTTCTGCAGCTTCTCTTCTCAAGGTGGTTAGCTCAGTGGCTAACAGGGATCTGTGACCAAAACTCCCTCAGCTAAGCGCCTTAAAATTTTGGAGGTCAATGCGTACTAACCATAAATGTCAGAAAAAATAAGGCCTCATGCACAATTTACTAACTAGTGTACATCAAGAATTTCCTAATTTCCCTCCTTTTACTTTCGATGTACCAACGCATCTCGAGACTTAGGTCTATGTGGCCAAAAATGGTTGTCAATACGATGATCAAAAAGTGTGAAAAACCCACAACTCTTCAAAGTATCATAGTCCTACCTCCTGATGACATGGTCCAAGAGTTCTTTATTCTAGTGGTGTACCAAAGAATCTTCAAAGGTGCACTCCCTCCTCCTACTTATTTTGTTAGGACGTGGCAGGGATACATCTTTACCAGGAAAGTACTCACTGGTGTCCCACTAGACTTTAAGTCTGTAGATGTGGAACACCGGGTATGCAAGCATGCTAATTAAAAGGAGTTTTGCGATGAAGAGTGTCTACATCTCCTCGGTCATGAATTGCTCAAACCACTAAGCTTTGACCTTCACATAAGCATGTCCTCACAAAAAAAATCTGCCCAGCTGAGAAGGACACGATTACCAACTTAAAAATTGTTGGTTGCTACATGCTTCACCACTACATACATATTTGTAAGTTTTTAACGAGTATCCTCCCAGATACGCAGTCAATCTTTGCATTGGATTTCAACTTGTGCTATTTTTCTTGGCCGCTCAAAACCTGTTGGAATTAGGGGAGTTTGTTGTAAAGAAAGACAATATGGAAAATTCCATTTATGGAGGACTTGCATGAGCCTTTTGACCAGTAGCTTGATTATCTCATCAATGTCATGTGATTTGCATACATGTGAGTAGTTGTTTGAGCATCTAGTTTCTACACTTGATATTTGAGTGAGTCTCAAGACAAAAGGCCGCTGTTAGCTCAATGTGCTTAATGTATCCATTCATTAGCTCCTGCCAAAACATGTTGGCTAGCCTCCCACCCTTGTAGCCAGTGTTTGAGGAGAGAACCCTATGTGGTTAGATGAATTTCTTGAAAAACTGTTGCATTGTTCATTATTCAGCTATAATGGTTGTCGGCTAGATGAAGTGCTACATCTCTTGGAACCGGTTGACCACAACGAGCATTTCTTCAAACCCTGCCAATGTGACTGGAAAACACGTGACGAAGCCACAGACCATTTCAGACCATGGTTCAATTGGAACGGTAGAGGTTGAAGGAAAACTAAGGGTTCGATTGGTCTGGAAATATTGCATTGGCATACATTGAAAGACTTGAACCAAATTGTGAAATCGATCTACATATTCTCCCACCAATACGTCTTCAACAAAGTCTCAAAGTTTCTTTTATTTGCTAAAGTGTCCACCTGGATTGGTGTCATGAAACTCCTCAAATATAAATCAACATAGCCCGGAACAAAGGTTGAATTAGAATGGCCAATAACACATTTTTGTGAGTAAGGATCGTTAAACAAAACTTGAGTTGGCATACCTTCTAAACTCCTTGAACCCTCTGCGAACAACCACGTGAGGTACGGATCTCCTTCAATAAGCAACATGCCGATGTCAACCATCACATGTGGACACCAATATAAAGAATTTGACAGCTTAGTTTTTCCAGGATTGTACTAAATGTGGTAGTCAAGGCTGGACTCAATGAACGCCATTTGATTTTTCTTTTTTACGTTTCAAACTTATTTGTTTTCCAACTTTTACCTGTGGTTTCCAAATTGAGCCAAGAAAGGTAAACACACCCAATCAAAGTCCTTTACAACTTTTTAAAGATATCCACAGTGCTCCTCTTGGAATTTGTCTCATAACAAGAGAGCATCGGGATGCAAAATGAGAGTTGTTGTTCATGGCCGTTACAACAGGATCGTGTTCAGATCCCCATCTTCTCATGGTTGTTACAGATAGTGTCCGAACTTGTACCAGGCTCAGATTCCCATCTTCTCAATGTCTTCATTGGATACGCGGACATGATGATGGAAACTCCCCAGGCATATTTGGCAAATGTTTCTTGCTCCACGGAGTTGGTCACAAAAGTTCATTGAGTCACCAAAGGGGGTAGCTATACTTGATGGTGATGTCCTTCCATGCTTTTAATTCCACTCGTATTCACATCTTATCCAGTTCCCTTTTGAGAAAGAGTACCAGCGTGGCATATGGTAACATGGATTGCCTACAAGATGCCTCACCAAGAGTCTCAACTAGTTTTTTCATCTTAGTCAACTCATGGTCACAAATGCAATAAGTCTCCCTGATTTCTAGTTCAATTCTATCTGATGATCAACACAATATTCTGGACCTTGTTCTTGAATTAGTTATTTGACAAAATCTCCTTCAAACATATCAACATTAGATGCAAAGTCTTTCGGAACAACCTTAAACCTCCTAGGATTAAAGGTTTATCAGGTTTCTCTTGTTTCTTCCATTATTTCTATCTCCTCTATCTCTCCTATTTCCATGTAGACTAGCCATGTTTGGGCTTCACGTTGTCATTCAACAACTTCACGAGGTCATTAAAACTTGTAATTCTTCAATTTGTAGGCAACATCTTAATCTCATTCAATGCGTACAGTCCTCTGACGATGGATTTTCATTCAAAACTTCCTGATTGGTCTCCAAACCTACATTTAGAACCACATTGAAACCTCAAAGCGATAGGAAGCCCTTGCATCTAGTAGTGCCAAAACCATTTTACAACTTTTGCCACCCCTCCATTTCACTCATAATTCTATCATCTTTTGGTTTTCCTTGTATCCCTCGTCAAGCATTTCAAACTTTGAAACCCTGACACGTAGCGGTGACAGCCATACGATGGTCAACAGGTCGAAGATTTTTTTCTTACCAAATAGGACCCTCATCGTCTACTCCCTTCCTTCCCAATCTGCGTACTCATAATTCTAATGTGACCTCCTGCCCCTTTTTTCCTAATGTAACATTTTCCAATCGGCATGCAAGAAGTGACCCACCTTCCTGCAGGTCCACCACAGCCGTTGGTTGCATTGATTGAAGGTGTCGGCCATCTCTTACAACTACAGATTTTTCCACCACAAAATGGATCATGGCTGTGGGATTGCTGGATATTGGATTTATCCATCCAAGCATAGTAATCGGTGCATTTGATTAGCTTAGCTGCTGCAACCATTTCTTGAAGGTTGTTCCGAACTCCCAAGTCTTGTGATTGGATGTCAACGGTCGTGTTTCCGGCCATGTTTCTAATGGAAACCGAGTTCATCAGGGCGATGTCCCTGCCGTTGATGATTTTGCAGAAGAATCACGCATATTTTGCCATGTGTAGTGGCTAACGCAGGTGTTAAAGCTTGTACTATGCGTCAAAGTTTTCATTTAACATTTTTTAGTGGAAATGTATGGTGCGCGAAAAGTTTCCAGTTCTTTCCTGAAGTCAAAGAATCTTCCTATGTTGGATTTTTTCAATTACGATATAAGAAGACAGTACTAAAAACATACGGTATCAGTCATGCTCGCTGTTGATTTAGTTGTCCTAGTGTGTAGCTACAAGTGGATGTTTTTAGATCAGACGACCAACTTAGTAACGTGTTGAGCAAAAGCGAGGTTATGAGGTCAATACTCTTTTGATCATTTCTAATCCATGCAATATTGAAGCACGCATGAAAATGCCTCATCCAAAACCTAAACCTGAGTCTCTTGGTCTTTGGGCGATTACAAAACTACGCAATAGAGGTCGGATTATTGGTTTGCTTCAAAGTTCATTGTTTCTCACGATAAGTACTACTTCAAGTGTGTGCTTTTTTGGAAGCTCCTCCACAGCTACGTTGACTGGGTGGTGCACAAAAGTGTCAAGGCTCTCCTGCTTTGAAACTTTTGTGTAAAGGTCTTCATTAATGCAAGCCTGCTAGCCGATGCTTCCTCGAATCGTGCCAGTTGTTTCCTCGACGCACAATGACAGAGGTTAAGGATTTATTCAGCCCGAGGGGTTTGTTAGCTGATGGGCCGTTAGGGTTGTTGCTACTATGCCATTCATTGCAAATCTTACTATTACTGCCTGATTCGCCTAGAGAGCATCTTGGAATGTGAGTTTCACATTGTCCATCATCGAAGTCTTCACCGATTAGCTTTTCTGGTCACCTGGTGTGCTCACTCCATTTACCCTCGTCATAGGAAAGTCCATAACAGTTTAAACAACAAAGATGAGGAGAAGAATTTTGTGGGATTTTTACCTCATATTCCAGTTTTGTATTGTCCCTCTAACGCCATCGTGCTCTACTTCCAAGAATGTAGATGGTTAGAAGGTAGGTGTAAAGCAGAATGCTATTTGAGGAATTGTTACAACTTGATGATTTGTAAGAACCAGTCACTATACTTTAATTAAATGTTCCCAAACTGTCAAGAGTATACATATAGTAGCACAAAATAAGAATAAGTCATACTAGAGGTCTTAAATCATTGATTTTGGTGACACGCACACCACCTTGTCGTGTGAGGCTAGTTAAAAAAAGCTCCACTAAGAAGTCGGGGGATTCTGAAAATTTCAAGGCGCATGTTTGTAGAAGTCTATCATCACGGTGAAGAAAACCAAACAATATCATAATGTTGACATGTTTTTCATACTTCTGTTAACAACTCAATGTACTCACGAAACGTATCCAAAATTTTTGGAACAAAACACCGGACATCTGGGTCATTGGCCATAATACCCTCCATTGAGTGGTTTACAAACAAAAAAGTCAATGCGTAGTGGGCCATGAAATAAGGGACAATAATACCCACTTGTAAATTTTCCAGAATCTTGTACATAGGGGTCACAATGCACAAGAAAAAGGCATACATCATAAAAGTAGTTGTCAACTTGTTCATCAATTCCTCATGGGTTCTCATAAGGCTCCTACATGCCCTTTCCAACATTGTAACCGTGCCACTTGAATAGATAAGCCATAACAATGCTTTGATATTGGTATCCAAGGATTTCCTCAACCTCGTACCTCGTAACCTTGTATCCTTTCACAAACGGTGACAAAGGTACATTTCTCAGAGAGAGGTCTCGGAAGAGTTTAAGTAATGTGATGTATAATACTGACTCCATACCGATGGTGAGATATAAAAATCTTTGCGACAACATGTGTACGTTTCTCCTTCATAACAAGCAGGCTCATCAATTTGCATTCGATTTCTTTGCAATCTTATACTCGTGGCTTAATGTATGGAAATCTAAATAGGACGCAATCATTGAATGGAAACTAAGTGTCCAAATCAATGCTTTTCAGGAGCTTGCTTCATCATACTTGTGTTTTTACGAGCCTTTGACGTGCCTTGTCCTGGTTTCCATAATTATCTGCTCATTGGATGTTGCATGTTGCTACGTCATTTGAACTATATAAATCTGCCACAAGTGTGGATATTTATTATAAGACCACATCAATACATGTCTTACGCAGATTTAAGGAGGTTGTATGCATTCTTGGCGGTCAGAATTTTGACCACCCAGACAATGGTATCTGGCTCACAACATGTGTGGAGCATTTCTTTGTGTCATTTTGGTTTCCTTTATCTACACGTCAGTTTGAGGATAGGAAGTTGTTCATGGTTGGATCTCACCCTTGCATTACATCATTTGCTCAAGCCAAAACTTGCTTGTCAATCTCCAATGTCTATCATAAGTGATGGATGAGGAAATGCCATGTACACGGACAACGTTGTTGTGGAATGGCCACACAATTCCCTTCATATTGATCATTGTTCTTGTTGAGATGAAGTGTAAAACAGTGAAGAACCGGTCGACCACCACATGTATTATGTCGAATCCCTCTCAGTGAATGATAAATTTGTCCCAAACTCCATAAGAACATCCAATCGTGGCCACCGTAATGCCATTAGTAATCAAAACAAATCCAGAAATTTGGTTTTCCTTCAGTGATGGCATTGAAACAAGTCACACGTCTTGTAATAGTTTGCAACATCAATTAGTATGATGTTTGACCACGAGAAATCTATGAGTTTCTTCAACATCATGTCCTTGCCAAAGTAGTTCTCCAAATGATTGTCATGCCACTCTTTCACAGCGTCCTTTAGAGCTCTTTTGTTGGATGTGTCAAACTAAAACCTAGCTTTATCCTACCCAGTGAACTCCTCATAACCCCTCGCCCTATTTGTATTGCATTGATCTCCGCCAGTAAGTGTGGAAACAAATTCAAGACATCTGTTGGATTTCTTCCATATCGTTATTTGATGTCAAAGTTGAACTCAAAGAACTCCATCCATTGATTTTATTAATGAATTTTGTCTAGCTGAGTTTTAGGATGTTAAGTGTATGGTTATCTCTGCAAATTTCACATTGTTTGCATTCCAAGTAATGGTTCCACGTCACAATTTTTCACACAACCATCGATCCTTCCTTCTTGTGCACCATGTAGTTTTACACAATTTTCTTGACATACACGCCAGCAGTTATTCCCCACCACCATTGTCTTGGAGGAGAACAACTTCAATGTCTTGATCAATCGTGCTTGTGACCGTAATGTACTCCACCTTTACACCCACCAATCATAAGGATGATGCTAAGGTCACAGGTTCATCAAAGACTTTAGCACTTCTTGTTTTCTCTCACCTTAATGACACTCGATGGTTTTGTTGGTGAGATCATAGGGAGGCATTGCCACTCTAGTGGCTTTTAATGACATTGTAGCCGGAGGGCCGGTTCGGCCCTCCCTCCTCGCTCAAGTGAGGGGTGGTTGCACACCACCCCTCGCGTCAACAAGGGCTGGCCAACGGCCAGTACTTTGCTGGCCGCCGGCCAGCTGGCATCCATCCGGCTGGACAGCAAGCGGCCAGCCAAGTGACCGGCCGGCCACGAGCCAGCCAGTCGCAAGCCACCGATCGCGGCCTCAGCCCAATCCGCGGCTGAGGGGCCACGAGGGCCTCGAGGGCAAGGCCTCGTGGCCTTGTGCCCTTGCCCCCACTTGCCCTCCTCGCAAGCGAGCGAGCGAGCGAGGACGAGGGAGAGGGACAAGGGACGAGAGTCGATAGAAAGCTGGCACAAAATTGCCTACGTGCCTCCCACGTGACAATTTCACGCCTAAACATGAAAAACGTAAATCAAAGTTCGTTTACAATAAAATTCAACATAAAGTAACGGAATGACTCGTGCAAATGAAGGACTTTGAGGTAAAACCCCCTGGTTTGGGTCCCAAAACCAGGGGTAGGGCAAAAACGGAAATGGGCCTCTCGAGAATCGAAATAATCGAGTCTCCCTGCTCTGGGTCGTTGATGACGATTGCCCCTCAGTCCTGCGAGTGGGGTAAACCCCTGACGCGGACTGAGAATTCTATTCGGCGAACTCTGACGATGACTGGAAGTTCTGGCCCAATGTAGTGGTTCTCAAAGCTAGACGACCCTTGTGACCAAGATTTCGATTGAAACGACAGCCAAGTCATATATCAAACGATGCCGGCAGCTGCAAGTAGCAGCAGAAATACCAAGACGGCCTATAGTGTCGATTCTAATCCGTTCCAAGCACCAAAAATTGCGTTTGAAAGCTCTTGAAGATATTTGCTTCACCCTCTCAGCTCCCTTGAGATTCTCCTTTGCTCGAGGGAGCCAGGTGGATTTTTCTTAGACGAGGTGGGGAGTGACCACCTCTAAAAAACCACCAACTGGCCTCCATTTCAAGGTTCCCTCCCCCCTCCTTCATCCTAAGATCGGGACATCTTTTCTTCCCAAGGGCAGTAGCCCTCACCACATGAGGGCACCCTAAAAAAAGGGAGGACAACACCTTGAAGATTTATTGTGGCTTCTACAACGTCGCCGGCTCAAGGAAGATGCCGCCAAGGGGTGCAAGATGGGCAAAGAAGACTCAATAGGAGGCCAAGGAAGAAAGGAGGACAAAGGGAGGACAAAAGTTTAGAAAAGGTTGCAAAACCAAAGGAAACCATGTTGCCAAAGGCAACCGGCGCCAACCTCGACGGCACCGAGAAGCGTGCGGAGGCCAAAAACATGCTCAACGAGTACATCGACGCGCACGTGGGTGATCCCCACGTGACGGACGATGCATTGGAGGAGGATCACCCTGAGGGGGATCCCGACAAAGAGAACGACGCCGACAATGGCAAAGGCAATATGTATCACGATAATCACCATCGTCATGAGGCGAACTTGAGTTGATTACTCGAGAAGGGTAAGGCGCTTGCCGCATTGCCTGAAGCTGTTGACAGCAACAAGGCTGCCGAGAGCAGCAAATGCCAAAAGCAGCCATGTGGGAAGTTCTCGCAAGAACGAGTCGGACAACGTCACCGTGAAGGCAACTCGCGATGACTACCGCAGGCTTGCAAGTTTTGTTACTGAGGCGGCGGGCCAATTCAAGATCACAACCGCCGGTGGAGGTACGGTACCACTTGGAGGAGTGGGGGCGGACCCCTCTTCCTACGATGTGGCCACAATGGGGTAGGGAAGTGTCCACTCGAGCGTCTTTGCTGACGACAGCCTCCCTCAAAAGGTGGGACTCGTTGGAGGCGTGTACGCAAACCGTACCCTCTCGTAGTGGGTAAAGATGCACGGACAACGCGACGCCCTGGAGGTTATCGTTGATGCTTTGACGACATCAGAGCACAAGTTTGTGTTTGCCAACCTACTGGCCCACGTCGGGCACAGCATCATGAACCTTGACCGTATCACCAGCTGTAGCGCCTGGTCGCCCATGAGGCCAGCAATCGATGCAACAACCTGGACAAGGTGTTGTAGAGCATGACCCAGGTGTTGATGCAACAGCAAGTGTAGCGCGTCGTAGCTGTTGATGCCACGGTCGGTGGCAGTGACGACTTACCTACCTTGACAACTTCAGAGCTGGTCATGAACATGTCCTTCCTCCATAGTGTGGAGATCTTCCGGAAGGGCGTGAAGTTGACCGTATGGCTGAATCGCATCGAGCAAGTTCTACGTCTCCACAAGGAACCACTCAGCCAGTGGGAAGACCTTGCTACGACCCGGCTTGAAGTCAAGTTCTTCAAGTATGTGGTCAAGGAGTGAACTACATAGCAACCGCACCTTGAGTGGCAGCTCATGCCGTGGGAGGCCTTCTACGCGATCATGCGCAAGAAGTGCATCCAGCATGAGGAGGCGCATCGCACCTTCCACAAAATCAAGGACTTCAGGCAGGTGGGTGGCTCGCTCGAAGCCTATTAGAGCGAGTTCACCGCACTCGTGGAGGAAGTTGAAAGCTTCATCGAGGGTGATGGGACTCAGACCTTCAAGTACCTAGAGTGCATGCTCTTGGAGTACTTGCGTGACGGTCTTGCCAGCGAGAAGCGAAAAGACAAGACCACCACCATGGCAATCGGCCAGGTTTGTACAAGCTGGAGGGCGTTGCAAGACTACATGAGTGAGGTGTATTCGGCAAACCCGAAGTACTACTTGCACACACGGCCAAACGCCCGTGCATAGCAAGGCTGCGACATACGCATGGATGCTGCGGGGGCTAAGGGAGCAGCCAGGCAGCAAGGTGCGACCAAGGACAAGCATCTTTAAAACCCTCCAGTTAAGAAGAATGGTGGGTACAAGACCCCAAACCACAAGCGCAGCTGCGCCAATGACAAGCTGCAGGCGGCGCATGAGCGTCGCAGCAAAGCATTCTGCGATGGACTCTGCCACAACTGTATACAGCCTAGTCACTTTAGGGCTCAGTGCGCTACGAGTGTTGGGAGTGGACAAGAGCCTGCGGCGTCAGCCGCAACAGCACTACCTTGTGGGGAGGGTGCAGCAGGAGGCTGCGGACAGGGCCATAAAAAGGGTTGTGGTCGCGGAAATGGGCCCGGCTATGGTAACGAACAAGGCCATGGGACGGGTTTTCCCACCCCTTAGTGATGTTACTGGGGACCACTCAGGGGTAAAACGGGGTCAAGAGTGTAGGTTCATGTTTTCAGACAAGGATGTTAAACAATTTGAGTTTTTGACGAGTTCAAATATCGCTGTTTTTTTTTCTCCCCTCTCATTGAACCTCATTCAACACTTGTTGATTGACATTGTCTACTAAATCTTGCATCACCGGATGAGATGCATGACCAAAACGACTAAGTGGTGGCGACACCGACTACTATGCAAGAATATTGTACTGTAAAATATTGTTAAACATTGTAACAATGATTGAAGCAAATGCTCTCAAAGCGATTAGTTCAATCACGTTCGCGGCACTTTTGGTCGATGATTTCCACCCAGTGAAATCTAAAGGCTAGAAGGTGCTAGTCAAATTTACACATATCCACAAGACGTGGACTCGAGTAGGTGAATCATGGGAGTAATGGCGTCCGCTGTCTAGATTCCGTATTTATCACAAACTCGGCTTGCCATCGTTGAGCCTGTCCACTCGCAAGAGTGGAGGCAACATGACGATGCAGTTCAAAGGACACCTAGCTGGTGCTCCCGTGAACGTACTTGCTGACACTTCGTCGTTCCTCCTCATCTGTTGCTCAGCGCTCGTCTGAGGCTGAGTGCTCCATTGCCCATTGTACAGTGACGTCCTCCGGTCTTGATCCCGGTGGCACTTAGATCATCAATTCTGGTGCCACTCATCAGATGACCATTTGTCTTAGTGACTTCGTTGTTCTCGTTCATGTTCCGTCTATTCACTCCATGTGCACAAGCTCTAGTCGGTCCTTGCCGGTCCAGGGTGTTGTCGTTCTGTGCTTTAATGGCCTATCTGGCCCCCCTGTATCTTTCCAAGGTGCTTTTTGTGCCTGACCTTGAGCTCAGCTTGCTTTCTATGCGTGCCTGCTCAATGATGGGACTCTCTGTTGAGCACACTACAGACTCGGCCACTGTGACAACTATTGATACTCGTACCGTTGTTCTTCATGCCTTTGTTATGGATGATTTGTATCGTGTCTCTCAGATCTCTCCTTCTTGCTCCCCCGTTCCTCCTCCTCAAGTATTTTTCACCACCGTGCTATCTCTTGAGCACCAGCGACTGCTACATCGTTGCCTATGTCATGTGGGCTCCGACCACATGTCAAAGTTCATTGGGACACAGCCCGCACTCGATCTTGACACGGCCTCTTTCAAGAAGCCGCCCAAGGCCGATTGTCTGTTCTACGCCCAGGGTAAGATGCATCGTTGCACCCATCTTGACTCCCGTTCTCGCGTACTTCGCCCTCTCAAGTTGGTCCATTTGGACCTTCTCAGTCCTCTTCTTGTCGAGTTCCTATCTAATCGGGGCAGATACGTCCTGTCCCTCATTGATGACTTCAACCGGATGCGGTGGGTCTACAGCCTACGCCAGAAGAGTGATGCCACTCTTGCGGTTTGCCTCTGGCTAGTAATGCCTGAGCGTTAGTCTTGCCACACGCTTCATACCTTCCGTTCGGATCGCGGCGGCAAGTTTATTGGTAAGATGGACTATTTCTTCGCTGAGCACGGGGTTTTTCACTAGGTCTCTGCTCCTGCTACTCCTCAGTAAAACATTGTCTCTAAGCGCTGGAACCGCACCATGGAGGATGCTGTTTGCGCTATGCGGTCTGAGTGCGGTCTCTTGGAGTCCTTCCACTTCGAACAATTCACCTACATGACGTGAGTTTGTAACCGCCTCCCACAAGGTCCCCTTCTGGACCACGTTACACCGTACGAGCTTTGGTGTGGCCACCGTGCTGACCTGCATCTCGCTCGTGTCTGGGGATCCTTGGCTTGTGTGTGGTACACCGAGGACCAGCAGGGGTCCAAGGTCTCACCGCTAGGTCGCTTGTGTGCCGTTGTAGGCATCTCCTTGCGGTCAAAGACCTGGCGTATTTGGGACCCCGCTCGTTGTCGCATCGTTAAGTCCGGCGACGCACTCTTCTTAGAGTCCCTCACAAACTGCGATCTGACCTCGATCATGTCGCTGTCCATCACACACGTTCCTACGTGTGAGGCTTCTGGACAGATACAAGAGTCTGAGCCTGCGAGCACCTCTCGCCTCGCTGATGTATCCGTTCGAGCCCCCTCCACTTCTTGGTCTTCTGCTTTTGATAATCTAGCAATCATCGGTGTGGGCCCAGAGACCACTCTAGCACAATCGACTTCTATCCCAATTTCCTCGCACCCCACAAGCACCCATGATCTTGTACTTGTGTCCATCTGAACTTCGGCCTTTGTGCGTGGTCCTGCCTCACTTGCTACTACTGTCACACTCAGTCCCGTTTCTCCCACTCATGCATCTTCTTGCACGGCATCACCTGCTCCTTTGCCTCAGCCCTCACCAGCTGTGGTTGTGCCTGTCCCTGTGCCTGAGGTAAGCCCCTCGAGCCCAGATTACTCACGTGAGGCCGGCGTTCATCTTCGACCACTGGACTCTGGAGTCTAGCGAGTGTCATGTCTTGCTCCCGGGCGCTTGAGTCACAGCACCGCGAGTGGTGATCTCGGCACAAAGGCCCTAGGCCTGAGTGTCTGCACTGAGCACACACAGGTACATCCAGCATAGCCTGTAGGGCACGATCTCGTCACTCGCGAGTTTTATATCACTTGTGATGTAGCAGCTGACCTTGTGGTCGTCAGACCTAGCACTGAGTTGTGTGCACTTTCCACTCATAACTCTCCCTCTATGGTGCCTGATCCGGGCACACAAGATGCTGGCGCATGGTGTGCTGCCTGCAAGGATGAGCTTCTCGCCATCCGAGAGCACGGAGTCTACGAGCGAGAAGACCTTCCACCTAGGAGAAAGGCTATTCAGGTCAAGTGGGTATTTCGTAAGAAAGTGAAGCCGGATGGCTCATTAGAATTCCACAAGGCTCTCTTGGTCGTCAAGGGATACTCTCAGATTGAGGGCATCGATTACACTGACACCTTTGTCCCTGTCGGCCGCGTGACCTCAGCTCACGCTATGTTTAATGTAGTTGCTTAGTATGATTAGGAACTGCACCTGATGGACACGAACAATGCTTTCCTCCATGGCTCTCCGGGAGAGGAGATTTACGTGGCTCAGCCACCAGGCTTTAAGGACGGTGACAATGTCTAGCGCTTGGGCAAGTCCTTGTACGTCCTCAAATAGTCTCCTTGGTGTTGGAACCAAGAGATCATTAGCACCCTGACTTGTGCGGGATATGTAAAAAGCAATGCAGACCCCTCTCTCTTTATCCAACGCTTGAGCGGTTCACCGCCATCCTTGTCTATGTGGATGACCTTTACATCACGTCTCCTTCCATGGAGGCCATAAAGGAGGCCAAGGCGGTCCTCCAGATTGCCTAAAGGATGAAGGACCTTGGTCTTACAGCTGTGTTTCTTGGCATGGAGATAGTGCGAGACCGGAGAAGTCGGACACTATTGTTGCATCAGGCCGTACATGCACGCATCGTGGGGAGCGCTTCAGTGACCTCCTTGGCGTATTGCCCACGGCCTCTCACCCTCTCACACCTAATGGACAGGATGCCCTAAAGGTGGACGATCCCACACAACAAGGGGAGACAGTGGATGTGACCTTGTACCTTTGTCTCATCGGATCTTTAATGTACCTGGCCACTACCACACGTCCTGACATCACCTTCGTCGTCAACCTCCTTGCACAGTTTTCGCAGGCTCTACGTGCTAGAGCCCTTCATGCTGCTGTGTGAGTGGTACGGTACGTGGTCTCCACATTGTACCTCACACTCTGCTTTCGCCGGCGGTGCTCGGTGGTTCTTGACGGCTACACCGACATCGACTAAGCCTGGAGTCCAGATGGACGCAGTCGCACCGGTTACTTGTTCTTGCTCTGTGGTACCACTATGTCCTGGCGTAGCGAGAAGCATGGTTTCATTGCACGTAGCTTGTCGTAGGCAGAGTATGTTGCTTTGTGTACAGGGGCTGCTGAGGCAGTGTGGTTGAAGCGCCCGTTCCTTGACCTGGGTGAGACAGTATACGCCATTGTGCTTCATTGGAATAACAAGAGTGTCATTGCCATTGCGGAAAACTCTGGAGTCTTTCACGCTCGCACGAAGCACATTGTGGTTGAGCATCACTTTGTGCATGATTCGGTGGAGTGATACTAAGGCTACACACCAAATCCGGTTTGCGAATCTGAAGGTGGATTTGGATTCGAGAGTCCAAATCCACTGCTGGATTCCGATTCGCGAATCCAAGTCCAAGATTTGCGAATCCTTGTGGATTCACGTGAGGAACTTTCTACAAAGCCATAGCAACTTACGGCTCGTCAAATGGTGAAGCGTGGGGGGAGATACTCTCAGCTTTGCAAGCGGCCATGGTAAAATCTAGGAAGTGAAGCTAGTAACAAGCCATAGAGGTCTTACGGGTGGGAGCTTGCTCTGCGAGCTCCACCCGTAGGCCGATGAGCTAGGTTTGCCAGCCACTCAATCGAACCGGGGCGAATGCCCCGGAAGCCCAGAAATGGGCTCGCAAGTGCATGCGATGCCCGAGAGCATCTTAGACTAGGTCACTATCAAAAGCAGCCTACTTTCTGCCTACCCACAAGCATAGTTTGAAGTCACAAGTAGGCCTGAGTTTGCAAAACCTAAACTTTGTCACTTCCTGTTTAGAGGCACAAGTAGGTGCTGCGTGAGGGGATGAGCATGAGGGAAAGCTGTCGGTCTTTGGCAAAGAGGAAGTGCGCCATGCAGGCGGGATGGAGGCGACCACTTGTGCAGAGGGAATTATGAGTCGTCACGGTGCGTTGCCTCCACTCCCTGCGCTGGCATGCCCTGCGCACTCACAACCACCCACGAGAAGGAATATGTACAGTGCAAGATTAACACGTCCCCTTGGATGGGAGTGCGGCGGGCATGCAGCCAAGGTGTTGTAGTTGGAGCAGGAGGGAGGGAGATGAAAGATCCTTGGTAAGAAAGTCAGCAAGCTGGGCCTGGCCACTGATGGGGCAGACAATCACCGTCCCGGCCTCCACTGCCTCTCAAACAAAGTGATGTTCGACACTTATATGCTTTGTGCGTGGATGCAACACACCATCATTTGCTGCAATGTGGCGAGCTGCTGAGCTGTCGCTGTGCACGAAACAGGAGATGTGTGAATTCCCAATTCCTCAAGCAAGCGTGCAAGCCAAATCCCCTCACATGCTGCTTCACCCAATGCCATGTACTCTGCCTCTGCCACACTGCGTGCCACGCATGACTTTTTGGTGCTGCGCCACGACACGACTGTTCCCCACACACGAAACACATATCCCCCTCGACTGCGTGCTGCACGATCACGAGCATAATCGCTGTCACAATATCCATCCAACACTAGATTTGTGCCAGGGGTGAACACCAGATCAAACACAGCGGTGTCCAGCACATAACGAAGCAGCTTCAACAGTGCTTTCTGATGCGCGCTGTGTGGTTGTTGGCTGAACTGAGCAAGCACATTGACGGCACATGCAATGTCGGGATGTGTAGTGGAGGCAAGGTATGAGAGACTCCCAGTGACCTGTCTGTAAAGTGTTGGATCTATGTCTGGACCATAGTCTGTGGTGCGTGAGTCAAGCAGGTGTGCATAGACATCGGGACTCATGGGTGTCTGCTGTGGTGGTAAGTGTTGTACAAGGTGCTGGAAGCCTTCAGTGAGGTGAGCTAGAAATCGACCTTGATGGAGGGTCAAGGTCCGTGCTGTGCGGTCACGTGTGATGGTCATGCCCAAGAAGTTCTGTGCCTCACCCAGGTCTGTCATTTTATAGTGCACTGTAAGCAGTGCCTTGGCCTGCCCTATGATTGTGAGAGATGGGGACAGGATTAGTAAGTCATCCACATAGACGAGCAATGCGACAGGCAGACCGTTGTCCCAACGGAGGAAAAGTGAGGGATCACAAATACTTTGCATGAACCCACCATTCTCTAGCGTGCGACGAATCTCTTTGTTCTAACGCCTTGGTGCTTGCTTCTGGCCGTATCGTGCCTTCAGTAAGAGCCAAACCCGGTCTGTTCCATCCTCAATGCCTTCAGGCTGTTTTACATACAGTTCTTCTTCAAGTGGTCCATTCAGAAAGGCATTTTTTACATCCATTTGATGGATGTCCCAGTCCTTGCGTGCTACCACTGCCAACAAGGCACGGCTGGTTCCGTACTTTCCTACAGGTGCATAGGTGTCCGTGAAGTCCTGGCCTGGTATCTGGTGAAAACCTTTGGCGACTAGCCGTGCCTTATACTTCTCAATCAGGCCCTTGAGGTTCCTTTTCAGTTTGAACACCCACTTCACATCAATGGCCTTACGGCCGGGTGGCAACGGCACCAGCTCAAACACCTCATGTTCCAATAGTGCGTTCAGTTCTGCCGCCATCGCCTTTTCCCATTCAGCGGCATCTGGGCACCCCCTTGCCTCAGCAAGGGTCAGGGGCTCGGTCACACTGTCATCCATGACTGCGGTCCCAACAGTGTGATAGAACTGTTTGTAGTTATCGCGCAAAGATCGTCGCACCGGTTCGGGCGATGGTGGATCTGCATTTTCTGTCACAGCAGGCTAGGTTAGTGGGGTGAGACCTGGAGGTACCTGCGTGGCGCTGGACTCTGTGCTGGCCAGATCAGTGGATGAGAGCAAGTCCTTTGGCACATGGGTGGCCGTTCCACCATTCTGCATTGGTTGAGCCATCCGACCTATGTTTTGCGATGGCAGTGACATGAAAACAGGCACGCTTACATACTCGGGGTAGCGCTCAGGCATAGACAGAGAAGGAGCATGACGCAATGTATGGAACACCTTGTAAGGCATGTGTTCCAACAATGACACATCTCGACTTTCAACAAAGCAGTGGTTTATGGGGTCCCAATACCGCCATGCCTTCAAAGCATGAGAGACCCCAATAAAGATGCACCAACGGCCACATGGACTCAGTTTGTGCTCTCGTTGTGGTGGGGCAAACCAGACGCATGCCATTGTACCCCACACCCTGGCTGGTCGCAGGTCAGCCTTTTCTTTGAACCATCGTTCCCATGGTATCATCGACTTGGGCAGCTGGTCTTGTGGGATACGATTCCATACCCAGGTGATATACTTCACGGCCTCTTCCCAAAATCCAAAGGACAGGCCAGACTCAGTTAGCAGTGTCCGCAGTGCATCACCAAGGGTTCCGTGCCAATGTTCGGCCGATCCATTTTGCTGTGGAGTGTAGGGTGCTGTGGACTGATGTTCAACTCCTCTGACCTTCAGTTCTGCTGTCAGTGTACCGAGAAACTCACCACCTCTTTCATTTCGTAACTTTACAAGTGAACACCCTGTCTGGCGCTCAGCCAAAGGAATCCACTATGTAATCACGTGCTGAGCATCGGCCTTAGTTTTTAGCAGAAAGGCCCAGCAAAACCGGCTGTAGTCGTCAGTTAGGGTTAAGACATACAGTGAGGCATACTGGACTGATGACACTGGCCTGGGTCCTGTGAGATCAGCGTGTACGAGTGCCAGGGGCCTCATTGTCACATTGTCTGATTTGGGAAAGGTGTGTCTGTGTGCTTTCCCTTCGTGACACTCAAGACATGCGTTAGGTTTAAGACCATGTGGACAATCATCAGGAAGCAGGCCGTGTGTTGGGGTGTGTTTCAGCAAGTAAGTGACTGTTTCAGTGTTGATGTGTGCTAGGCAACGGTGAATGAGATCTATGTGTGCTGCATTAGTGCTTGTGACGATGTGCACTTGGGGTTGGCTCGCTCGTGAATGGACAAAGGGGAACAGTGTCAGTTTGTACAGCATGTCAGTATGCAACGGCCCAGCAGCCAGCAATGCATCAGATGCGTCAAAGAGCATGCAAGGTTTTTTCTGTGTAAGTGTGGACACATTAGCCTGTTGGTCCAGCTGTCCCCCAGACAGCAAGTTGAATTTCAGCCGCGGTACATACAAGACGCCGGTCAGCCACAATACCCCGCCCGGTGCCTGGAGAGCCACTGTCCCCACACCCTCAACAGACAAGACCTCCCCAGATCCAGTCTTCACACCCTCAATATCGGATGTGGCATGCAATGTGACAAACAGCTGACGATGCGGGGACGTATGATGTGATGCGGCAGTGTCAAACAGCCACTCGTGCATGGGCAATGCGTGTGATGTGGTGATATGAGTGTGCCCCAACTTCTGACCTGGTGGCTGTGAGATGGCGGTCGGCTTAGGTGGATGCAGCTCCATGGGCGAACTCCATCCTGCTCTTGTTGGCAGCACTAACGGCTGCTGTGGCGCTGTTGTCTCAACGTATATTCTCTTCGCCCATGCTGGTACAGGGGCGGGGTCACTGACGTATGGAGGAATGAAGACTGGTCCCTAGTACCCTGGTCATGGTGTTGGTGCTGATGAGTACATGATCGGCTGCAGGTGTGGCGGACCAAACGTGGCCGCCCCAAAGGTTACCGGCGCATGAGGTCCAGCCACAGCCTGCGTCGCCCATGTAGGAGGCTGCTGATGCTGATGGTGATGCAGATGCGGACCAGGATGAAGATACGGGGCCGGTGGCTGACCCAATCTCAGACGTGTCTGCTACGTGGATGGAGTCATGATCTGCTGCAGAGTCGGACATGCGCGCCAGTAGTGACCTGGCTGCTTGCAGTAGTTGTAGGTGCGGTTTCCCACTCCTTGACCACGCCCTTGTCCTTCACCGCCTTGTCCGCCTCGGCCTCTTCCACCCCCACGGCCTCCTCCTCCTCCCCCACCCGAGTGATGGTGTGGAGGAAGGGGGGTGCCTCCTCCCAGATGCGCAAACGCACTCGCTACTGCACCCTCATCTTTGCGTGCCTCGCCCTTCAAGATGTCTTCATAGTTCCGCAACTCTTTGAAAACCTCAGCTAAGTCGGTGTTCTTGATTTTGGCAGCTTTCAGCTTTCGAAGCAGTCCGCGTCGGAAATCCTTGTACGGTTCTCCGAGGTGCAAAAGAACCGGATCCAACCACTCCATAATGGTACAGGAGGCACCAAGGCCGAGGACGCGCCGACAAAGATCCATGGCAGCATCCCAATATTCGGCAACCGGTGCACCTGGCTTGGGACGAAGGTTGCGGAGTTTCTTGTGTAGGGGGATGACTAGAGCCATCCCCTGCTCTTCCTTTCGCGTGGTCAGGTGCAGCCATGCCTCGTGGGGTCGAGGTTCTCCGCTGCGTGGATTTTCAAGATCCTCTCCTTTTTCCCCAAAGCGATAATGACGGATGGAGTACTGTTGTTCATCGGGAAGTGTGCGTGTCAAGGCATTGAACGCTCTCAGGAGCACCAGTGCGTTAGTGCCCTCGGGCGGCGGAGCTAGGTAGGTATCCTCAAGCCCATGCTCCACCGCCCATGAGAGGAACACATCCTTCCAAGACAGAAAGTCACGCATACCGAGCGGCGACGGTGTAGGGTCCTTGTGGGACAATACCCTGCTGAGGTCATCCCACGTCATGGCCATAGAGGTTGCGCCGGCGGCGGCGCCACCAGCAACGCCAGCGGCGGTGCCGGTGCCGGTGATAGCCCCGGCATTCGCACCGGCCCCTCCTGGATTGGATACAGCTGCGCTCATGCTACTAGGGAGCCTTTCTAAGCTCTGTTGCCCTATCGTTGCTGCCAAAGAAAATTTCGGCAGCAATTCGCCGGGCCCACTTTGGGCCCAGATTTCTGCCGCGAGCCCTAAGCTCGTTTGGGATCGCCTCTCCTGACTTCAGGACGATGGCCAGGCCTTCTTAGACCTGCACACGTCCCCTCTGGGCTGGGCTCTCTCCCTTGGTCCCTTGCCCCTTTTAGTGTCCCTTCCCTTGCTTCCGCCGCCCCTACTCTGTGCGCGCGGCCTAGGGAAGGGCGTTCGACGCTCCTAGGGCCGTGCGCGACCTGCTTTCGTGGCTGTCGCGCGGCTCGACTGTTGCGCGTCACTCGGCCGCCCCCTTCTTTGCTTTGCGCCGCCTCGATTCCCCACCGTCTCGTGTCCTATCTAGCTCTGATACCATGAGGAACTTTCTACAAAGCCATAGCAACTCACGGCTCGTCAAATGGTGAAGCGTGGGGGGAGATACTCTCAGTTTTGCAAGCGGCCATGACAAAAATCTAGGAAGTGAAGCTTGTAACAAGCCATAGAGGTCTTACGGGTGGGAGCTTGCTATGTGAGCTCCACCCGTGGGCGGGCGAGCGAGGTTCGCCGGCCACTCAATCGAACCGGGGAGAATGCCCCGGAAGCCCAGAAATGGGCTCGCAAGTGCATGCGATGCCCGAGGGCATCTTAGACTAGGTCACTATAAAAAACAGCCTGCTTTCTACCTACCCACAAGCATAGATTGAAGTCACAAGTAGGCCTGAGTTTGCAAAACCTAAACTATGTCACTTCCTATTTAGAGGCACGAGTAGGGGTTGCGTGAAGGGATGAGCATGAGGGAAACCTGTCGGTCTTTGGCAAAGAGGAAGAGGGCCATGCAGGCAGGATGGAGGCGACCACTCGTGCAGAGGGAATCATGAGTCGTCACGGTGCGTCGCCTCCACTCCCTGCGCTAGCATGCCCTGCGCAATCACAACCACCCACGAGAAGGAATATGTACAGTGCGAGATTAACATCACGAATCTTAATGAATCCGTAGGGGTGTCGAAGAATATATATGGCTGCCAAAGAATATTGGATGACCTCTGGTACAGTTCCCACACTTTGCATTACGGATGTGGCAGCTCCCAGATTGCTACGGAAGCGAAGCCTGCAGTCACGCCTGACACCTGATTCGCTCGACGCCAGGCTTCGATGACCTGGCTTGGCCGACGGACGCGTCAGAACTTTGCACGTCAGCCAAATGCAGTTCAAGATCCTGAGTGTTGCGCACTGAATCACCGCTCGCTCGTGGAAGACGTGCGAGTAACGAATTCCTTGTCGCCTGCTTCGTGCATGCGTCAGGCCGATGATCTGGCACATGCACCATTCTCGCAAGTTAGCGTAGTTGTCAGCTTCCAAAGTTTTGAAACTTCAAAAGTTGAATTCATCCGCGTCCTCGCTCGATAGTCGGACGTGAGCCGGACCAGCTCTATTCTTTTGACCCCCCCTCCCTCACCCTTTGTTCCTTCCAGGATTCGTTGGTGGATTCCCGAATCCCGGATGAGACCCGATCCTGGATCCGGATTCGTGAATCCGGATCTGGATTTGGGATTTGTGAAACAGAGTCACGAATCCAAGGATTCGTGTACAGCCTTAAGCGACACGTGATCTCCTTCATATGGGTTGGCAGTGACATGCAGCGTGCTGACTTCTTGACGAAAACACTTGCACGCGGGAATTTCTGATGGCCACTCGTTCCGTTGCGCTTCGCCCCGTGCCTAAGAGTGGTTGAGTGTGGGGTGTCTGTGTCTGTATCACGACTGTTTTTGCACTCGTTGTTGTGCTCGGTTCAGTGCTGCACGTTTGTGGACATGCGTACCATCAGGTCATGGGGGAATGTTGTGATTTGTGACGTTCATGTCGACCTGTACAGTTTACTGTGACAACTCGACCGTGTCCATGCCCATGGAGACCCCTGATGCGGACCCTGGTGGTACCGGTGCGTCGTCTGGTGGTGGACTACCAGCTTGGAGCTGACTGACGACCGTCCCAGAGTTGTGAACGTTGCAAGGGACCTCTTGTAGTTTTTTTGCAGCACGTAGGAGTTTATCGGTGGACTGGCCGTAGGCCCGATTTGCATGTTTTTGCATTGTGTGTCCACTGTTCACTGCCGGATTCATGCATGTCACCAGTCATAGCGTTCGGCTTGTGATTCTACACGTGTAGATTTAGACGGCGTAGCGTTTTGACATGTCTACGCTGAGTTACGGCCAAAACAGTGGTTTTGGGCCGGTTTTAGGACAGACCTTGTGCTGCCGCATGCCACACCCGTCGTGTGCCGCGACAGGTACTTATGCCATGGACTTGTCATTTGTCATTTCCCTCTGCAAATGCTATTGAAGCATTATGACACTCTGACTTGTGTCTCCTAGCAAGACCCTTGTCGTCGTGTGTATGACTTGTGACTGTTATCACCGTCTGATGGGGCATTGACGCGCAGTCAGCGGCTGTGTCGCTAAGAAGCTTGAACGCATCTTCTCACCCGGATCACTTGCTGTTGTTCCTCCATTAGGATAAGCTTCGTAAGGTTACCGTTGCCTATTTTTGGGTGCGCTCGCCCCTTTCACTTTTGTTGTTGCAGGGTATGCAAAAGAAAAGATTAAAGATTGGCAAAAGGACTTGTGTGGGGTCTTCCCATATCAGTGAAGTTGTTTGCTGCCCATGTATTACAATTGTTCTTAGATACCAAGTACTACACTGACTAGTATGTAGATGGAAGTTAGTGGAGCTTACATGAATGCATGTTACCATTGATGTCCTGTAGTGGCAAGGCTAGAAGGGAGGAACCCTTCTCACCGTGCCCTCGATTGGCTTCTAGTCGCATCGGTATTGGCCATCGATGATCGTCCACGACGAACAACCAATACATGTTCCCGCCCTTGAGTTTCTATGATGATAAAGTGGTCCAAGTAGTTGGTCTAGGCTAGTCTTATTCTTGGTTGTGCTCATGTATTGTCCTGTTTTTTATCTTGATCGTGTGTGTGGTGCTTACCTATGAGGAATGGGGCAAAATAATCTTGAATGTATGACCATCGTTTGGGGGGGGGGGGG
>SZWC01009654.1:4492-34376 GCA_023375785.1 Penium margaritaceum
TGGGTATGGGTATGGGTATGGGTATGGGTATGGGTATGGGTATGGGTATGGTTATGGGTATGGGTGTGGGCATGGGTATGGGTGTTGGTATGGGTATGGGTATGAGTATGTGTATGGGTATGGATATAGGTATGGGCATGAGTATGTGTATAGTATGGTTATGGGTACTGATATGGTTATTAACTTGCATATGGAATTAAAATGGGTATGGATTTTGTTATGGTTGTGGTTATGGATATGGATATGGATATAGAATGGATACGCATATGTACGTGGATACGGATTCCAATATGCATATGGAAATGGATATAGGTATGGGTTGTTTTTAAGGATGTTTGGACATCACAACACATCATTTCTCTTTAAGTGAAAACTATGTGAGGTGCCTAGTTTGACCCTGCCTTTGACGTAGAGTCATGCATGCCTTTTGCTGTTCATACGGAATGCCTTAACACATCATGATGTTTCAAAAATTCCTATACTCAATGGGTTTTTCTTTTGTGCATTTCTGGCACTAGTTGATAGTTATGGTGTGAAAACATTATTCGGTGAACAAAACTTGATGCCTTGCCATGTATACATGAATAGTAACGATCAATATGATCACATTAACTATATAGCTATAAAATGACATTATGCAATGCTTGAAGCTATTCGATATAGGTAGGAATGGACAACTTGGAGGCCATCAAAACGGGTGAGAGAAAAAAGAAAATCTAGTGTAAAGCTGTTATGGGCCTCTTTACGAGAAGGTATAGCTTTTAGGTGAGTTTTGCTTCATTGTTTCCATCACCTTATGAACCACGCAACGTCCTTCAAAGAATTCTATTCGATTTGACTTTTTTTGTGAGCATAGGCATAGACGAATGCAACATCGGGTCTGAACAATGTCATTATTAGACCAAGGCATAAAGTATACATGAAATTACATCCTCAAAATTTCTCTTTTATGCGGTATCAAAAAGGCACCTGCCTTTATCGTAATTTCTTCACATGATATGGCGTCACTACGTTGTGCAAAAAACATCGCTCGGATAAATTTGCTTTTCTCCATAGGTAAAATCGATCACAAACACGGATGAGTGACCATACATCCATAGATTCTTGATAACTATGGGCATACACACATTTTGCGCGTAAAACATGTCATTTCCATATTTGAATGTTCTTGATTTAATGTGAAAATAGACCAGCGAGCATGCTTACAACTACACTATGTGAAAAATGAACACACTATGTTGAGATTGCATGCTACCTAGCGACATCATGGTGATTTCATTACACATGAAGAAAAAACAACCGCCTTTATAGAGGGCTTTGGAACTTTTCTCGCAAAATTTTGTGGATATTTTGAGTGGAGGTCGAAAACACCCCATGCGCTGAAAGGGAACCTGCGTGGCCCTGTTATTGCGTGCCTTTATAGGTTTCAGAGCAAAAAAATAAAAACCCAAAAATTAATTTGTGTTAGGGTTTGAAATTGGTTTACATGGATAAAAGTGGGTTTTCTTCTCAAAAAGGAATATGTGGAAAAGGAAGTTCTGCTTGGTCGTGATCTGGAGATTAGCATTTTTCACTCAAGAACCCCCATTTACGGATGTATGTTTTCTATGTTTGCACAGGTTCTGCCCACGAAAAAATAGAAAATCCACTTTCATCCATGTGAACCCCCTCATACCGCTCTGCGTATGGTGGTTTGCGTGTCGGGAATTCACAAGAATCGCGATTCTTGTGAGGGCAAGGTGAAACATCCCCCACCCCCTCGCTTTCCTGAGTATGGGATATGTGTCTCTGATTGAGCATGGACATAAGAAATGGACAATGCATTTTTTCTTTCAACTCGCTGGATACAGATGTTTTAGTATAAATGTTTGGATACATCATGCCAATGTTTATGCCAGCGCGCGTAACTGACTTATCACTTCCTCGTAAAACATCTGTACGAGGCAGCGAATTAGCATTGGACGGGTCTGTAGCCGAGTCGGCATGGTCTTTGAGCGAATTCTCCCGATGTGAAACCTAAAGATAGGTAGCCACAACGTGATCCAGCCACATCCTGTAGCCGAAAACGCCCACGGTCGATGGTCTGCTTAGTTCCCTATCGGATCGTGAACTGATGTTTCAACTGGTCCTCAAGCGGCACGAGAGATTCTTGGGACTTGGGTGGTGTCAATACACATGAAGACGTGGACGGTCAGCTTCTGACATCATCACTACGTGGAGGAGGCATACGCTGATCTCGGGCGGCGTTCCAGCTGTCAGGTATAATGCCTGCGACTTGCATGTCCTTGTCGGGCATGCCATTATCATGGACAGTTCAACTCCGACCGATCCTGGCCAGTTGGAAGCGGCCATGGTCTCTGTCGTTGTGTAGATCGCATTTTTATCGGGCCAGTGTCCACTAATCGCCGACGTAAAGTGTTGCACCATTCTCTCTCAAAGATAGAGAACTTCCGACATCCAACAGCCTTCCGAAGCTATCACAAGCTTTGCACATGAATGAAGAGATCAAACAAACAAATTCAAGAGAGAATCACACAAACAACAAAAGCAGAACCGACAAAATCGACCAGAAGATGTTTCTACGACACCTGGAACTAAGCCCATCAATTACACAAATCAGGTTCATTTCTGTCCTCACCTTTGGGGACAAACATTTCATAGACAGGCTAACAACCCTACTTCAACCGCTTTTTCACTTAACCACCTCAAGTGCTATCCTAGCCAAAAAGCCACATCCAGAAAAGGAAACCGTTTTAACGATGAGTGTTGGACAAGGTAAGGGACTATCATTCTTTACGGTGTTTGAAAACTTCAAAAGCCACAAAACATAATAGACAAGAACAAGAATTGAGCACAATGATATGAAACCCAAAGGAACGCCTTCATACTGGTATGTTCCCCACAAGAAATTCCTTTAGGATCTTAGATAAAATGATTACAAATCCCCTTGTACATCAAACAATCTAAATTACAAAATGAACCTAAATCACATGATTGACATATGAGAATTTTTTTCCAAATCCAAGCTTATTTCAATTTTGATTTGATCTTAACGTAAAAATCCAAATTCTATCATGAAGCAATGTGGCTACCAAGTTTAAAACAAAACAAATTAAGAATACTAATTAACCAAAACGATAAACCTCAAGCATAATGCGAATAAACAATCTAGAATTTAAATCAAAAACCTAAGAATAAGGAAAACTGATTTGATCACTTTGAAAAAAAAGAGAGATGTGAAACTGATAAAATTTTACGAAAAGGAAAACCCCATCAAAGACTATCACAACTCATGTTATGCATAGTAAAATGATGAAAGGAATTCTCCTTCTATAAAAGATCAAACTCCATTCATTCACACACAAGGACACAACCTCCCACCTAACCATGTTTTAATGCAAATTTCATTCTCTTGTCAGAAATGAAAACCAAAAAAGATAACATTTCTAAATGATATTGATATTATCTTCAACAATGCAATACAAAAACCCTATCTAAACACATGTATGTCTCATTCTTGCTATGAAACAATCAATGACAATGCTTTCACGCCCTTTTGAACTACATGTGCTTCACTTTCTGCAAATAGCATGACAACTTACCCGTTCATTTGGAAAAGCTCTCTTTCTTTCTAGTTCTAATTTTTGTTATATTAAAAGGGTGGGAAAAAATCTCCTTAAATAAATAATATTCAACAAGCGTGAATTATACAAGAAACCTGAATAATCAAACTTCCAATTTGTCCCAAATCAATCTATAATTTGAAAAAATAATTATCACCTAAACACATTCCTCGTCAGATAATCACATCAAGCATTAAAAACATAACGATCTCACCCACACTACTCAGATAGCCTAATGCACAATCCATGCATACATGAACACATTCATATAATAAGACGATGTTAATGATGACATACAAAATCAAAAAATGATAAAAATATTCGGAAGAAAATAGGATCACATCTAATTTATCCTTAAAAAGTGGGGGAAAACTCTCATAAACCTTGAGAGTTTTGCGCCATCCAAACAAGAGTTCATCAGGTCCAGATACATAAATCCATGGAAGCTTTAATATGCACGACAAGCAATGAACGGGCATTGCCTTAAGAAAGAATAATGGAAATGAGAAAGAAAATTACAAGTTCTAATGGATAATCATAAGAAAGAAATATAATGCAATAGTTTTCTTACATTGTGAAGTACCCCTTCGTAAAGAGCCTCATGAGAGAATGGATTACCACTAAAGTCCTTTCCTTTTGCACTAATTAGGAAAATAAAGAAATCTATGAAGAAATCTAATATTCAACGCCTGTATATATATCCCACAAATCAAAATCATCTATCCCTTACACACTCCTCTCATTCCCTTTTATATCATTGTTTTCCATCCAAATTATTTTCTTTCACCATACATCTCTGTCTCAAACCGTTTTGTTTTACCTAATTATTCTCTCACGTGCATTTCTTACACTCGTTAAACACCTATTCCCTCGTCTCATGAATTTAGTCCTTGTACTTCATTTGATGTAAATAGAATTTTACTTTTTGGTGCATGACTTAATGTTAGTAAGTGTCTCTCCTGGTATGTCTAGCTTGGACATATCCACGTAACATTATTACTGTCAGTTTTTGTAAAAATATCAGTGTTTCGTGAATTCCTCTTCCTCTAATGAGTGAAGATAGAACATCTATCTCAATAAGTAAAATTAGAGTAAAGTATCTTAAAAAAATAATAGCTTTTTCTTAACATGATGTGACAAGCAGAAATGATAAGAGAATTCAAAAACACGTCCTCATTGCATACGTGAATATGGTTTCACTCTTGATCTTCCACAACCATCAATTCAAGGACCATGGACAAATGAAAGTTTAACTTTAATTTACATTAAAAAATCATGAAATTCAAAACACATCGTATGGGTTCAAAGAATCCCGTTCAACATCCATTTATGTTTAAATTCTTCATAGGTGTTGGTAAACTCATGTAACCCTTAACTCGTGTAACATCTTTATTGGTATTGTCTCTAGTAACATACATGAACCCATGCATGTTCCATCTATCATATCATGTTCTATGCCGTGTATTTGTTTTGTACATGCTACTTGGAAATAATAAATTGAACAAATGACCTTCATAATAAGACATCAAGTTCTCATATGTGCCCAATGATATTTGTTGCAGACAACAAGAAGAGGGCCCTTTCTTTTAATGTTGAAAGGGTGACACCACATCTCTAAAACATATTATCATAATTCGAACATGAGCATCACTTTTAGCCACCATTCTATTAGCAACGAAGCAAGCATTGGAAGGTTTTGTACCAACACATGGTCAAACTAGAATACTTTGTATAGATAAGTTTATGTGACTCTACTATACATATTTAATGAAATTGAGGCATCAGTACCGAGCTAATTATTTCCTTCAAAACCACACCAAACACCACTTTGTTATGACCATTTACAATGTCCCTCGTTTCAATACAGTCCTACTTTCATGCACATTGACACCTTTGAAATGTTATTTATTCCTAAATTCAATCATGAATGGGGTTATTGTTTACTGATTGGTTTATGGGCCATGTTGTTTTCAATTTGTTGTGTCTAACTCATAACATACACGTTTTTTCCTAATAGTTTCATACAACATGCACAACTCTTGTTAAAGAGATTTGGTTTTGATTTTGGCTCTAGTTGTCTTTTATGTGTATTTTGTGATTTCATGGATGAAAACCTGACATACTGACATTATTTTTTAATAATCTGATGTTTTTCATTCTTTGGTTCTAACAATGTTTTGTAAATGAATTGATTGTTTTAATTTCATTACTATTCATGAGGCAATGGATTCTACCTCGTTGGCCACATCTCTGTCAAATGATATGTCTCTTGTCATGTTACGATTTTTTTAGAAATGGTTAAACAAGGTAGTACGTGAATGATGATGAAAATTAGATGAATTCACTTGAATGTTCTAAGGCACTCGTCTTAGGGTTGATGGGAATATGAAACTTAGGGTGGACAAACTATGAAAAGGGTACTAAATATTACTCATGAATAACGGGCAATTCATGTGAATTGATTACTGCATGAAATTCAAATGAGTTTGACTATTTTATTGTTTTTAGGATTTTTTTCGCGAAAATTAAAGATTCTTTAGTGTGTCTTCTTTTTTGTATTCAGGCAAGCCAACATAACCCACTTGATTTTGTCTATATGGTGTGCAAGTTGAGAGAGATGTGACTTAGGTATCATTCAATTCCACTTAACTTCATTACTCGATCTTCTTTCCAATCCAACCTTTGGTTGTTTCGCACACAAGCGTGCATTGTGGTTAAATAGTGGTAAGGGTGAGTTGAGTTGAAGCACCATGCATGCCTTGGATATGTTTGAGCGTCAAATTGGCCCTTTTCCAATGGGGTGTTGCTTGTTGAGGAACGTTGTTCATGAAAATGGCGTGTATGCATTCTTCGTAACCCTTGGTTGCTGGGGCAGATTTGTCTTTTCCTCACCTTTTCAGGACAAAAACTTGCTCTCAAGGAATGATTGCACTCATTGAGTGGTTGTCTTCCGTATGCAGTGGGACTTGGGGGGAAGGCCCATGAACTAGGCTATTTATGGTCATCTGACAAAAAATGCCACTTGTAAATCTGATTGATTTTTCGTGAAGGTTTGCTTATATTGTTTTTTATGTAAGCGCCTGTTCTTGGCTATCCTACCGGTTGCATACAGAAAACGTGTTACCCCAAAAATGAGGGGTTTGTGTTCTAAAATTCAACTTCTCAGAACACTTGAATGTTTTGACTTTACATTCTAGACTTTTACTTGAAAATAGGTACATGCTGCAAACCGTGTGGAATGCGTATGAGTGTTCAATGGATGTCAATGGTATTGATTCGAGGTTAGTGGAAGGTTTGGTAGCTTAGCATCTTCTCGCATATGTTTTTGTTCACATGCAAGTACGCTATCCTTGCGACGGAATCATTGGCCAACCGCCTCTATCGGGTCTCAAAGACCCTGGAATGCAAACGTTCACAAACGAGCTTCCCAGGCAATGGCAGGTGGAACCGGTATTGGCGGAATGAGAGAAGCCGGCGGCTACCCAGGTGTCAGGTCAACAGCCAGCGGATAGTCTGGCCTGGTCTGGGTGAGCTGCTGTCGCAAAGATACCGATACCACTCCCGCTAGTTTTGGGACGGATTGCGTGCTATGTCGGCCGGCACACGCCCGCGACGACGACCTTGCTAATCGGTCTATTAGTGCAGTCTGTCGTCGTTTTTTTTGGTCCGGCATAGAGTGTCTTTCTTCGGGCCTGTTGGCAAACGGTCAGTGGCAAGAGAAGTCCGGGTTTTTCTCCTCCGACCTGCGAACTCCCGGCTGGCGAGGTGCTAACGTCTTCCCTTTTCCGGGGTAATCGCAGATGCACCTGAGAATAATCCAAAACTAGCCCCCTTTTGAGATAAGCACCAAAAACTGCCCCCTCCAGAGCTATGTACCTCAAGAACGGCGCCCCACCGAAGCGAGCATGCAAAACTGGCTCCCCCCCCCCCCCCCAAATTCTTACGTACCAGACATACACCACTCCCTGACACTACCGAGTGGAAATCTTTTTTACTACACAAACAACCCTTCATGTCGCAAGAACTGCAATATTCACTCCGATTGTCGGCAACAAATGGGCCAACTGCCCCGCCTTGAGTGGACATTCCCGAACCTCCCAACAGCTTCGACCACTCTCGCGAACCTAGGAAAAATAGCTTCAGGGTTTGAAAGTAACGCGCAAAAATATGTATGTTCGTTCATTTTGACACATGTCATTGAAGTGCATGTGCCGCTCCTTATAAATTGCTTATGCGTCCCAAATCTTAAATTGTGATCAGCGTCGCACCTTCTACCCGTTCACCATCTACGTTCCGTTTAGCATAACACTTTGTATCGGTACGCAGCTATAATGGGCCGAACAGTCAGCTCCTACTCACGAGTCGTCGTCAAAGTTCAAAGATTAACGTTCTCAGCCCGCGTTAAGGGTTTTCCCCCCTTCGCAGAACTAAGGGGCAATCGTCATCAATGACCCACAGTATGGAGACTCAAATGTTTCGAGTCTCTTGAGGCCCATTTTCATTTTCACACTTACTCCTAGCTTTAGGACCCAAACCCGGGGTTCTTACCTCGACTTCGTGTGTTCACACGAGTTTCACTGTTTTGTGTTTAAGTTCGTTTCAAACGAACTTTGATTTGTGTTTTGACGTTTTAGCACGAAACCGTCCCAGACGAGGCACGTTCGCGATTCCGCGTTAGGGCCACATCACATCTCCCGTCTATCATACCTCCTCCCCCTCCTCGTCCTCCCTCGCATGCTTGCGGGAAGGGCGACCTGGGGCGAGGGCATGAGGTCACGAGGCCTCGCCCTCAAGGCCCCTTGCGGCCCCTCGGTCGCCGATCAGGCTGAGGCCGCGATAAGCGGCTGGAGGCTGGCCGGTTGGTGGCCGACCACTTGGCCCGCTGCCAGCCATCCAACCGGCCAGTAGCCAGCTTCCCTGTGACGAGCGAAGAGCCGGCTGTTGGCCAGCCCTCGTCTGTGATGCACCTCGTCTAGGGGTGGTGGACAACCACCCCTCGCTTCAGCGAGGAGGGAGGGCCGAACCGGCCATCCCACAACATTCCTCCCCAACTATTGTGAAGCGTCTCGGTTCATGAACAATAAGCAGGATTTTTAGTTGGCGAGTCATGAGCTTTGTGGAAGAAAATCAATAATTCCAATCACCAGCTAACATGAACACATGCATGGCACTCCAACTCAAGCTACAACTTGTCCATCTGCACGGCTAGCGGCCTCCCCCCTGTAGGCTAGCGTGTCCCCGTGACAGACATGTTGGGCTTCCCCAACCTCCTATGGTTTCACTCCATGAATGCGGCCCTACGAGAATGTGGTTCACTTTTTCCGTGTTGAGGTGGTCCTTCCCTGACGCGCATCAATCTGTGCTAGTTGCGAGCTTGATACACTACTCGTTGACCACCTATGTGTGCAACCAATATTCAGGCTCCTATGAGTTGTGTTCAGGTCTACACTTGGCCCAATGTACGAGGTATTCCCTGACAACACGCGACCAAAGTGTGCGCTCTCGATGCTGGAGTAGATGGGGAGCCCCGTATTTGCCGTCGGCAGCAAGGACTGTCGGTGGTGGCTGAACGATTCCCTATTCCATNGACGAGCGAAGAGCCGGCTGTTGGCCAGCCCTCGTCTGTGATGCACCTCGTCTAGGGGTGGTGGACAACCACCCCTCGCTTCAGCGAGGAGGGAGGGCCGAACCGGCCATCCCACAACATTCCTCCCCAACTATTATGAAGCGTCTCGGTTCATGAACAATAAGCAGGATTTTTAGTTGGCGAGTCATGAGCTTTGTGGAAGAAAATCAATAATTCCAATCACCAGCTAACATGAACACATGCATGGCACTCCAACTCAAGCTACAACTTGTCCATCTGCACGGCTAGCGGCCTCCCCCCTGTAGGCTAGCGTGTCCCCGTGACAGACATGTTGGGCTTCCCCAACCTCCTATGGTTTCACTCCATGAATGCGGCCCTACGAGAATGTGGTTCACTTTTTCCGTGTTGAGGTGGTCCTTCCCTGACGCGCATCAATCTGTGCTAGTTGCGAGCTTGATACACTACTCGTTGACCACCTATGTGTGCAACCAATATTCAGGCTCCTATGAGTTGTGTTCAGGTCTACACTTGGCCCAATGTACGAGGTATTCCCTGACAACACGCGACCAAAGTGTGCGCTCTCGATGCTGGAGTAGATGGGGAGCCCCGTATTTGCCGTCGGCAGCAAGGACTGTCGGTGGTGGCTGAACGATTCCCTATTCCATGCATAGAGGCAACAGGCTCACGTGAAACACGTCATGTATCTTCGTACTCGACGGAAGCAGTAATCGGTATGCCACTGGCCGAATGCGTGCAACGATGGGGAACGACCCAATCCACTTTGGTGGAAGTTTCCTGCCCATGGCGACTTTAGTCGAATGTTTTTAGTGCTAAGCAGCACTTTGTCATCGATTTCAAACCAGGCCTCACGACGACTTTTGTCGGCATATGCCTTTTTTCGTTGCGGAGCAGCTTGAAGGCGACCCTTCGCCTCTTGGAAAAAGGAGTTCATGCGCTCAACAAAAGCTTGAGCAAAAAAGAACCTCCCCACTTGTACTTTCACTCTTCGCCAATGGAGAGGGTACCGCTGGATGCCGACCACTGCTCAACACAAACGGTGTGAACTGTGTAAACTTGTTCATCAAGTTATTCACCGCAAACTCTGGCGGTGCTAGGAATTTCTCATAGTCATTCATGGCAGGGTCCACGTATATGCAAAGCATTTGTTCCAGAGTTTGGTTAATGCGCTCTGTCTGTACTTTACTTTGAGGGTGAAACACTGTCCACGTTTGCGACACACTACCAAAGTAATCGTGCATCTTTTGTCACAACTTACTATAAATGCTTTGGTCTTGGTCGGAGATAATGCGCAACAGCAAGCCGTGGTGCTTTACGACACCCTCGAAGAAAAGACGAGCGGTCTCCTCTGCGTTTACATCAATGGTTGTACGAATGAAGTGAGTCATTTGTGTCAGAAGATCTTCAGCCACCGGTGTTGCATCGTGGCCACGGGCCGTGTCCAAAAGACCGAGAATGAAGTCCATGCTGACGCACTCCTTTGGAGTCCCAGGAGTGGGAGTCCAACCGGCTTCTTATTACTAGCCTTATTCCGAGGACATGGGTCGCATGTCGTGCAGTACTCACGGACATCAACACTCCACCCTGGCCATCAATAGTGATCCGAGAGTGCTAGTTTGGTCTTTCGAGGTCCCACACGACATGCAACCGACGGGTCATGGAACCGAGAGATAATCTTTCCTCGAAGGTGTCGTGAGTATGGCACAACAACTTGTTCTCTATGCCAAGAAATTCCTACGCCATCCAGCAATCCGTACTTGTCTAGGTTTTGAGAGTGTTGGGACCAATAATCCACACAATATCCATTATGGGTTCTATTGACAAAACCGTCGTAGAGGATGACCTCTTGAGGTGGCTACCATAGAGGTGCATGGGGTTGTAGTGTTTGCACGGCTACTGTCGCAATGGCCATAAAACACCACCGACTGTAGTGGTTGCTTTATTTTCCTCTAGTTGTCGGTTTAGTGGATCGGCCACATTGATGCGTCTTGGCCGATACTCCCATGTGAACGAAAATCAGCTCATGTCTTCGCTCCACCGCGCCTGTCATCTTGACAGGTTCGGTTGCGTTTGGCAAAAACACCAATGGATTATGGTCGATCATGACCGTCACACCCCATTTGGCACCATCGAGGTAGCAACGCCACATCTTGAAAGAGTGTACTACCGCAAGGAGCTCTTCATCCCCGGTCGTGTATTGCGTTTTCGCGGGGATGACCTTATGGCTCTCATATGCAACTAGGTGATCGTTCTACATGAGGAAAACTCTGAGTTCTACAACCGAGACATCACATCAAGCCTCCCACGGTTGTAATGGATTTGGGAGAGCTAGGACGAGCGTCGTGGATAGAAGCTCTTTGACCCTGAGAAAGGCGTTTTCGCAATCACATGTCCATTCCCAACACACGTCTTTTGGCGCGAGCCTGTTATCGGTCCTACCAGGGCCAAACACCCTTGCGTAAACCGTCGAAATTGTTTTCAAGGCCGAGGAAAGGCCGAATCTGCCCAACATTTTCCAGGTGTGGCTAGTCCACCACAGCTTGGACCTTTCGTGGACCAGCACACACACCGTCCTTACCGATAGTGTGTCTAAGGTATTCGAGCTCATCTTGTGTTAACTTGCACTTACTCAATTTCGCGAAGAAATTATGTTCCCGAAGGATGGAAAGGACATCGCGCAGATGTTCTATCTGCTCTTCCATGGATTGTGAGGAAACCAGACCGTCGTCTATGTTAAACAAGACAAACTCACCAAGTTGCTTGGCAAACATTCAGTTCATTTCTCATTGGAAGGTTGTCGGGGCATTGGTAAGCCCGAAACATAACACTCATAATTGATAGTGTCCCATGTGCGTTCGAAACACGGTCTTGGGCACATCATCTTCCATGATGTGGATTCGATGGTACCCTTGAGACAAACCCAAGGACATAATTTTCTGCCCCCTGTAGTTGATCAAACACGTCCTCAATCCATGGTAAGGAGAATCGATTTTCCACCGTCAGCTCATTCATCGCCCAGTAGTCCACGGAAATGCGTAAACCATCGTCCCTTTGTTCACAAAAAGGATCACCCCACAGTACGGTGAGCTACTTGGCTCGATCCATCCTTTTGCAAGGTACTCTTTGATTTGGCGTTTGGCCTCTCGCCTTTCTATTGGACTAAGGCGATACATGGGTCTCAACGGAGGAGTGGCCCACGGCCGCAGCGGAATCATGTGGCCCATGTGTTGTTCTGGCGGAAGCCCAATTAGTGGATTTTAGAATACATCCAAGAACTCTGCCAATCAAGATTTGATCTCTTGTCACATGTATTCCTTTATGTTATCATTCACTTTCTGTAGCTATGCAAAGAAGTATGGAAAACCTTGTCAAATAGGTCTCCTTACTTGCATCACAAACAAGCTCGCATGGATTTTGAGTTGGGTCGGTGACAATTCCATGCTAAAAATCAACGTAAAGCCACGCTGTCCTTTTTAGAGGGTCAAACTATTCGATTAAAATCACATCAAAGCCTTGCTTTCACAGAGCCAAGGATCGCCAACAACTGCGCCATTTGACGGCTCGTACTTTACGCCAACCTGTGAGGTAAAGCAAAGGTTGGCAAAGGAGTCATCTCCTACATTGTCAGCAAGTACATTGATGGGAGCACCAGCTAGGTGTCCTTTAGACTGCATCATCATGTTACCTCTGCTCTTCCGAGTGAATAGGCTCGAGTTTGTGACAAACACGGAATCGGTACGCTGGACGTCGCAACTCCCATTATCTACCCACTCGAGTCCACATCTCGTGGGAATGTGTAATTTTGGCTAGCAACCTCCAGTCCTTAAATCTGACTGGGTTGAAATCCTTGACTAAGGGTACCGCAAAAGTTTTTGAGCTCATTGCTTTCATGGTGTTTGCTTAAATTAGTGCGTCTAATAGTTCATGCATAGTGGATGGTGTTGCCACCACCAAGCAGGTTCGGTCACGCATCTTGTCCGAAGATGCAAGATTTAGTGGGCAATGTGGATCACCAAGTGTAGAACGAGGTTCAAAGAGGGAGGGGGGGGGACAACAAAAGAAATTTGAACTCGTAAAAAATGATTTTTACATCCTCGTTTGAAAACACGTATCCACACTCGCGGTCCACATTTACCCATGAGTGGTCCCCACTAACCTCACTTAGGGATGGGGAAAACCCGCGCCATAGCCTTGTCCATTTCCATGCCCGGGTCCATTGCCGCACTCGCGACATTGTCCACGGCCCTGTCCGTGGCCTCCTGTTGCGACATCCCCATGAGGTGCACCGGTTGCAGCCGATGTTACGGCCTCTTGTCCACCACTATACGCCCCAGGACAATGAGCTCTGAAGTGTCGGGGCTGCATGCAGTTGTGGCATAGTCACTCGCGACGCTCGCGTGCCACTTGTAGCTCGTCATGGTCGTGGCCACACTTGTGGTTGGAGGGCTTGTTCCAACCAGTCTTCTTGGCTGGGGGATTTGCAAACTACTTGCCCTTGACCCCTCCTTGCTGCCCGGCTGTCCCTCAAGCTCCTGCAGCATCCATGCGTATATTGTGGCCTTGTTGTGCACACACACATTTGACTGTGCATCCAAGTAGTGCTGCGAGTTTGTCGAATACACTTCGCTCGTGTATTTGCGTAACGCCCTCCAGCTTGTCCAAGCTTGGCCCGTTGCGGTGATGGTGGTCTTGTCCTTCAGCTTATAGCTGGCAAGACCATTGCGCAAGTACTCCAGCAGCAAGCACTATGGGTACTTGAAGGTCTGGGTATCGTCGCTCTTTGTGAAGCTTTTGGCTTCCTCCACGAGCGCGGTAGACTCACTCAAGTAGGCCTCAAGCGAGTTACCCAGCTGCCTAAAGTCCTTGATCTCGCGGAAGGCGCGCTGTGCCTCCGCAGGCTGGGTACACTTCTTTCACATGATTACACAGAAGGCTTCCCATGGCATGGGTTCTCACTCAAGGCGAGGCATCTACGCACTCCACTCCTTGACCATGTACTTGAAGAGCCCATCTTCAAGCCGCGTCTTGGCAAGGTCGTCCCATTGACTATGTGGAGCCTTGTGGACGCGTAGGATGTGCTCCATGTGGTTCATCCAGTCGGTCAGCTTTACACCCTTTTGGAAGATCTCCACACTATGGAGAAACGACGTGGTCATGACTGGCCCAAGGTCGTCGAAGTAGGAGGGTCCTCGCTGTCACTGGCGGTGGCATCAGCACCTGCGACGCGCTACGACCGTTGCTCCATCCGCACCTGGATCACGCTCTGCAACGCCTTGTCAAGGTCGTCGTACCGGCGGCTTGCCTCAGGAGTGACAAGGCGTTGCAGGTGGCGGTCACGGTCAAGGTCCGTGATGCTTTGCCCGACATGGGCCAACAGGCTGGCGAATGAAAAGTTTAGCTGTGATGTCATGAGAGCATCAACGATAGCCTTAAGGGCCTGGAGTTGTCCGTGCACATTTACCCACTTTACGAGGGTACGGTTCGCGTACACATGTTTGAGGAGTCCCACCTTCCGATGAAGGCTATCATTCGCGATGACACTTGCCTGGGCATTAGTTTGCCCCATTGCAGCCACATCGTAGGAAGGGGGTCTGTTCCCAACCCTATGCGTGGTGGTGCATTCCCACTGTCGGTGGTGATGTTGAGTCAACCCATCGCCTTGGAAGCAAAATCTTCAAGCCTACAGCGGTCATCGCAAAATTCCTATGCGACAACATTGTCTGGGTTGTTCTTGTGGGAACTTCCCACATGGCTACTTTTGGCCCCTTTGCTGCTCTCGGCAGCCTTGTTGCTGTCGGAAGCTTCAGGCGATCCAGCGAGCATATTGCCCTTCTCGAGCAACCGGCTCGCGATCATTGCAAGACAATGACGATGATCGCGATCCTCATCGCCTTCGCCATCTGCAGCATCATGCTCTTTATCAGGGTCCACGTCCAGGTGGTCCTCTTCCACTACGTCGTCCGCCGCGTGGGGTTCGCCCATGTGCACATCGACGTGTTCGTCGAGTACTTTTATGGCTTTTGCACGCTTCTCTGTGTCGCCAAGGTATGCACCGTATGCCTTTGGCGGTATGGTTTTCTTTGGTTTAGCAATCGTGTTCGCGGTGGCAGCCCCCAAGTTTTGGAGTCCAACAAGGGCGTGTGGTGAGGCCATCACCACCTTGCCCCTGCTGGCCTTGGACGATCTGGCACTTGCCATCTCGTCGCTTGTGTAACTCACACGTAAAGGTGAAGTGAGGATCATCCCACACATCGAGGAGGTATCGCCTCCTAAGTGAAATTTCTCTCGCAATTGGCGAGGCAACTATGGAATAAATTTCTGTTTTCCTAGGCCGCCACAATCGGCACAATCAAGTGGATTTGGAAATTAGTCTCCCTCAGACGTGGCTTGTGGCAATTGGTAGCTACTGGAATATAGGAAAACACAAAGCTAAAATACAAGGGAATGACAAAATAGTGTGAGTGCCGCTCACAAGACAAGGACAAAAGAATGGAAAAGAAGTTCTAACAAGTCTTGGTGACTCCATCGCTCCCTCTTCTAGCCTCCTGTCCTCCCATTGTCTTCTTGTCTTCCTTGGCCTCCTCTTGAGCCTTCTTTGCGTGTCTCACGTCACTTGGCAGCGTCTTCCTTGAGCCGGCGGCGTTGAGAAAGCCGCCAACAATCGTCAAGGTGTTTTCCTCCCTCTTTTTTGGATGCTCTCGGGGCACGAGGGCTCTTGGCCTTGGGAAAAAATGAGGTCCCAATATTAAGATGAAGGAGGAGGGAGGGAACCTTCAAAGGGAGACAAATTGGTGGTTTTGGAGGTAGGAACTCCCCATCCCGTCCAAGAAAAACCCACTTGACTCCTTGGAGTGAAGGAGAAGCTCAAGGGAGCTAGGAGGGTAAAGTAGAGCTCCTGAAGAGCTTTCTAACGTATTTTTTTGTGCTCGGAACAGATTAGAGTCAAAGTCACAGTCCGTTCTCGCGTTTATATTGCTGCTTGCAGCTGCCAGCAACATTTTTCACATGGCTTAGCCACTGTTTCTGTCAAACCCTTGGTCGTGGGGGTCGTTTGGCTCTGAGAACCGGTGTAACATGCCGGAACCTCTAGCTCCTTCTCTGAAGTCGTCGTTGGAGTTTGCACAATGGTGTTCTCAGTTCGCGTCATGAGTTGATGCCCTTCGCGGGACTGAGGGGCAATCGTCATCAATGACCCAAAGCATGGAGACCCGATTTTTCCGAGTCTCCGGAGGCCCATTTCTAGTTTTAACCTTATCCTTAGTTTTGGGACCCAAACCAGGGGTTTTTACCTCATGCTCTTGTGTTCGCATGAGTTACTTCATTATTTCATGTCAAAGTTTGTCACAAACAAAATTGATTTTATGATTTGACGCTCTAGTGTGAAATCGTCGCGTGTGAGGCACGCAGGAGATTTCGCGCCAGGACCACCTCACATCTCTCATCTCTCGTCCCTCGTCCCCCTCCCTCATCCTCCCTTGCTTGCTTGCAAGGAGGGTGAGCGTGGGCAAGGGCACAAGGCCACAAGGCCTCGCCCTCGAGGCCCTCGTGGCCCCTCAGCCGCCGATCGGTCCGAGGTCGCGATTGGCGACTGGCTGCTGGCAAGCCGGTCACTTGACCGGCTGTCGACTGTCCAACCAGCCAACAGAGAGTTAGCCGATGGCCAGCGAAGTGCTGGCCGTCGGCCAGCCCTCGTTGACGCGAGGGGTGGTGCGCAATCACCCCTCACTTCAGCGAGGAGGGAGGGTCGAACCGGTCCTCCTGTTATAGCAATGGTGATGGAGAGGCATACGACTACTTTACCCATCTGGAGGATTACCTTGCACAAGACATGGGAAATCTCCCACGTCAAGACGTATCAGACTTCACGACTCCGATGTAAGGCAAGCGAGCGCAGCTGACGACTAGCAGCGGGTTGTTGGCGACGACTTCAGCAATGGAGGAGCAGAACGTGCCGATGCACGCGAACCCTGAAGCGACAACGAATGCTGGCGTGGTGGGCTATGCAGGAGCAGGAGCAACCCCTACGGCTTTGACGACCAATCTGGTCGCAGACCCAAGAGCAAAACACCAGCTTCCCCTACCAATGGCAACGACGACAACAGCTGGGATGATAGTTGGCATTGGACAACACGCGCGGATCAACAAGGAATCGGCAAATTGCATCTCCGCACTTGATGCGGTCAACAACCACCTGTTCCAACAACTCTACATCACGATGGAAGCTCCTTGCAACACAAGCGTGCGTGCGTGCATGCACAAGCATAGGTTCTCGTGGAGAGAAATTCCCAACTCTCGAGAGAACCCCATATGTCCTCATCCCTCTCCACCTGAAAAGTTCCCTCCTGTACACTCAAAATGATCGACAGTTCAGATGTGGCTAAAGAGTTTGGAGATGTACTTCACCACTATTGGGGTCAATGACCATAAAAAGAAATTGACCTCGCGGCCGCACTTTTCTGTGGCATGGGGCTAAGTTGATGGTCCGGCCTAAAGGCCATCCAACGACAGTAGGAGACCGATGGAGCATCATCAACGGCCAACGACGCACGTCTCATATCTCTGACCACAAGCATTATGCCCTTTGAGCAGATCGCCCTGAAGTGGAAAGACACGGTGACACCACCAACAGACTAGAGTTGACCGTCCAAAAGACGACCATGCTTCTGGTCTTGGCCCTGATTGTAGCTCCGCTCCTGTTAGACGAAGCCGCCTCGTTGGCGGGTGGCTTGAAGAAAGTGATGATGAGGATGAGGAGGAACCTATAGTGATACTTCAGGAGAATGAGGTTAGGCCCAGGACTGGAGCGCGTCCTAAGCGACGCTGCCGGAAAGCGTACAAGTATGCCTACGTCACCATGAACAGAAAATGGACATGTTGGACAAAGGTGTATAGGGGGCAAACTGAGGAAGATGCTGACATTAAGTGGGTTAGGAACAGGGACGAGGATGATGATGTTCCAGAGAAAGAATATCCTGATGACTAGAATTGGATGTTTACATCTAAATTTGAAAAATTCACTGTGTCATGTGTGGTGTTCGAGTAAAGCAGATGCCTCGTCCGCCGCGTGTTAGGAGGCGTTTGCCTCCAGGTCAACGTCGAAGTCGGCAACGGCGTTCAACGGTGCGTCCAAGACCACTTGAGGTGCACACTGGCCCTGTGAGATGGCCAGCGGATTTAGTCCTTCTCCGCCAACACAAAGATGAGTTGAACGCGTTGTGTCACATATGCAAGCATACTGGAAGAGGAATGAAGCGAAAAGATCTCGTCGCACTGCTTGATTCGAACCCTGCTCAGTTCCCCCCCCGAAGTTGGAAAAAAGGACATTGCACCCGTGATACACCTGAAGTCTCTAAGCGAGTTGGCAATGGTGGTATTTGGATTTGCCCAAGGAAAGAGTGCGGAGGCCGGCACTCTACAGCCGCAAGAGCAGGGGATGGTCCCGAGCGCTTTGCTGCGACAGCTGGTCACCGCAGATTCTATTGTAGAAGGTGATGCAGGGTTTTTCGCAACTCGCTTTTGTCGCACATTATTTTCCGAGGATGACATGGTTCTAAATATGATGTCACGTATTTCTTTCAGATGCGTGGTGCTCCGTCTGAAGGTGTCCGACTTCGAAGATCTTTTCATCTATGATGAAACCACGAGCACCTGGAAGCAAGACCCTGACAAGAAAATCTGTCCTCATTGCACGCCGAACGTGGGCGAGCCGTACAAGTGTTGTAAACGTGCTCCTGCCGTGCCTGATCCTGCACCAAATGATCAGCCTGGTGGAAATGGCCCGCCGTTGTCACCAGACTTTCCACCCCCCCTCCCTGCAAACATTGAAATGTTTCATGCCTGGGCCCGTGCTTTCATTGATCTGAACACCATTCCCCCCGCATCCCCAGGCCATGCAGATGCAACCTGCGGAGCATGTCCGGGCAGTGCAGTAGCAGCAGGTGCAGCAACTCCAGCAGCAGCCACAGCTGCCACCGCAGGCTCAGCCGCAGTAGCAGCAGCAGCAGCAGCCGATTCAGCAGCAGCAGCTGGAGCAGGCTCAGCCACAGCAGCAGCCGCAACAGCAGCAACAGGCTCAGCCGCAGCCGCAGGGGCAGCAGCAGGAGCCACAGCTTCCGCAGGAGGGCCAGCAGCAGCAGCAGCAGCGCCAGCAGGAGGCGCAAGAGGATTTCCAGGAGGCTATGAGGGACCCGGAGTTCAAGGTGGCGTTGACGAAAGTGGCCTTCACGAACATGATGGACATGATGATCACCAATCTGAAGAATTCGGGGCTGAAACGGGGTCGCCATGGCATCAAAGTGTCCCTCCCGGAAGACGGGCCCCTGTTGGCTTCAATCTACCAGAGCAGTCTGCAAGGGTACCTCCTCCTGTAGTGGTGAGTGTTAGAAGACGGTGTATAAACTGGTGCCCTGCTGTACCTTTAGTGTCTTTAAGGATGAATTAAAATGATTTGTGGTAAATGTTTGCAGAGACGGCCAGGACCTCGACCCACTATGTATCTTGGAAAGCCACACTACATCTTTGAGGAGACACACCTGAAGTTGAGAAGAAGAGTCGCACAGTATTCACCACCAAAAGACCTAAGTGACGATCCACTTGCATGTTTCAAGAAGCAGTTGGGAGACAAGCGCGCCACGGATTTTGTGACTAGGATTTCGCCCTCCGTGGCCATTCTGCCAGACTTTGATCACGAGAGGAAGACAGTGTTCATTCCTTCACTGCCTGTGCCGAGTCCACCTGGCCAGTTTGAAACTCCTGTTCATTGTTGGTTGGAGTGGGCAGGTGGTGCTGCTTCCACTTGCAAGCATGCAGCTACAGGGGAAACGTGTGTTCACATGCAGTGGGCTGAAGCAGAGTTGACAAGACCATTGACATTATTAGCACTTGAGGCCTGTCCTGCGTATCCTGTTTGTGTGTCTCAGAATGATAACCCATGCTTCTCCATCTTGGACACCTCTTCCTCCCGTCCGGGGACCCGGGTGTTGGGCTGGGCCTTGATGGAAGGTGATGTTCCCGGTGAATTTTGCTGTAGTTGTGACATGGGTGCTGGGAAATGTGTGCAAGACTTGGAGATGCTACAGAGAGTCTTTCCGGAGGCTTTGACGTGGTTTGCACCTGATGATGAGGAGTCCCGAAGAAACCGTGTTGTTGAGGAGGTTGTCGACGTCCACACACTTGTGTGCAGCGAGTCTTGTGACATGGTGTGTGACACAGATGAACATGCAAGCAAAGAGTGGCTTGTGTGTCGGTGGCCGAAAGTACAATCCTTTCAACGGATCGATGTGCACCGAAGTTTGCACCCCACGCGTATCCCGGAAGTGAATGACGTTCATGCCAAGGTCGCGCAAGTTTTTACAGAAGGTTTCCAGCTGCAGGTGCCTGCGCCAAAGAACTCGTGCTGCTCTTGTGGCAACTTGTGGAAGAAGGTGAGCACCGTGTTCTTTGTGCCCCAACTTATGTCTATTGGTAATGCTTCTAAAAACATGGTATCTCTTCTGCATGCAGTCAATGCGATCCATCAACGTCTACGATGTCAACCACAAGACAAGCGTTGTAAGTGGCCATAAATAGGTTGACTTTTCAGATGTTGGATGATGTGCATTACACCGTAAATGCATTGTTTGTTGCATTGTGCAGATTGAAGTCAGCTTCTACAGATCGCCAGAGTGTGGCTGTACGGTCTTCCCAGACGGCAGAGAGGAGGGCCTCTTCATGTACTCTGCCTCCACGGCTTTCACTCACGCAGCAATGCTCTGGGTTTTAGCGCTTGCATGCAGTGGAACATCTCTTGCTGCAACACATGGAGCCTTCACCTTCTATGGTGATGATACGAAGCCTCTGAACTTTGCGTGCAGAACAACCCTTGCGAAAGCAATGCAAGCATATGTCCGCTTGATCAAGGTGGAAGGGTTGGGGACATGTTGCTCACGTTGCGGGCCGTTCCCGGAAAAACTTGTCTGTGATGGGACAGCTTTGGTGAACAGGAATGGGGATATTGCAAATGGTTGTCTGTACACGCAGCCTGTGACTTCATCATCAGTGTCTCGCAAGCGCATGCCCAAGCGTATGGTGACAAACATGCATGCCCGGATCATTCTTGGACGGCTGGGCATGCAACGACGTGAACGTGACGTTGTGGTTCAAAGTGACCACGACATTCTTCTAAGCGAGCTGACATCATGTGGCGCAGTGGATGTGGCCTCAATTGTGGAAATGGCAAAGGTCTCAGTGGAGGAAGAACCTGTGGTAAGAGATGCTTCCTCATGTACCTGACTTGTTAGTTTTAACTGTCCACTTTTAATCCTGATGCTGTTTTCATGAAGCACCACTTCACTGTGCAACGGAGCTACAAGGACTTCATATATTCGCTAGGTGCTTGGGGCACCGACGTGTGTCTCATCCATTCTGAGGGACTCCCTGGTTTGAAGGTCCTTATAGAAGACGCAAACAACATGACTCTACAGCTGTGGAATTTGTTGAGAGACCACATGCCCATTGTGGCTCGTGTGTTGGATTGGCACATGGGTCCGACCTTGATCAACCATCTCCAAATGTCACCAGAAAGTTGGCAGAGTGCACGAAGCTCGCTACCAGAAGCCTTGGTCAAACTTCTGAGTCGACTGGTTCAAAGCTACGAAGACCTCTTCAAGGTGAGAAGGAAAAGCCGCTCACTTTCTTTTGGTAGTTTGGCGCTTCTTTGTACGAGGAACTCAAGTGGGTTTTCATTGAGCAGGGAGCATCGGGAACTGGGTTTCCTGGACCCGAGGCGAAACCATTGGCCGCGTGCTACCCGTTTTGGCCGACCCAACTTCTTTGACCTCTGTACAAGGATCTGGAACGTCCGGATGGGAAAATTCTGCATGCCAAAGATGATGCGAAGTGTGGTGCTGAGAGACCAGGACCTCTTCCAAAGAAATCAACAACAGGCATTTTCACTGCTGTGTGTCCCCATTTTCACTGCTGTGTGTCCACATCTATGGCTTTCATGTGATGTACCATGGTGAGTCACCAAACGATATCTTCACAACACTTCTGACAAAGTTTCCACAAAACAAGCGGCCAAGATTCGTCTTCTATGACAACGCATGCAAGCTGTACGCCTACTGCTTAGCGAGAGATCCAGAACTTATTGCAAGTACGCGACTCCTCTGTGACCGGTTTCATTACGGTCACACTCAGTCCGCCAAGCACACTTGTTCCTTGTCTTTCAGCCCTGACATCTACTCCCGTCTGAAAGCTAATGTACCTTTTTTGGGCGCAGTGGAAATTTTGTCACAAGGCAATGTCTGTGAAAGGATTAGTGTTCTGATTTGACATTCTATGTGAAGTGCAGGTGTGAACACTTCGGCAAACGAGCAAGTGAACAGGTTCATCAGGCGCTTCACCATCCAAAGTTTCACATATTCCATTCCAAATCTTATGGAGATGTGTCGACTTGTGTTCGCCTATTGGAACTATCGGAAAAACAAGAATGAGATTTATGAGTTCGGCACAGATGAGGATGTGCACCAGTTCATCCCTGAACTCAGTGTGGAGGATGAGGAGGAGGATGAGGAGGACGTGTTTGGTGGTCAAGAATGAACCTATTGTTTTACATTTTTAATGTCCTTCCAAGAAGCTCTGTTATGTATGCTCTTTCCCTTTCACTAGAAATAACAATGTGAAATATGAAATGAATGCAACATGGAAGATGTAACCAAATAACTTGGATGGAAACATATAGCTGGTTATATTTATCGAGAATGCTGACTGCATTTGTCTGAATTTGTAGAAAGTAGGTCGTAGATTTTCTGCATCTGGTAAAACCAGAAGCCATCGTACGCTTCTACGTACAATTGCCCATTCCAATAGTAATTCCCCTTGTGTCTACTCCTATATCAATCCCCCTTTTGCCTACTCCAATATGAATTCACCTTGTGTCTACTTCAATATCAATTCCCCTTGTGCCTACTCCAATATCAATTCCCCATTCAATGACCCTTGTGCCTATTCTAATATCAATGCTCCTTGTGCTTATTCCAATATCACTTCGATGGTTTGTTGCTACTGTTCCCCTTGTGCCTACTCCAAGATGAATTCCCCTTCTGCTTACTCCAATTTGATTTCATATTGTGTCTACTCCAATATCAATTCCCCTTCTGCCTACTCCAATATGAATTCACCTTGTGCCTACTCCAATATCAATTCTCCTTGTGCCTACTCCTATATCAATTCCCCTTTTGTCCACTCTCTATCAATTTCCCTAGTTTCTACTCCAATATCCCATGCCCGAGTAGAATGTAGAAGAGAGGTATATTGTAGGAGACACAACAGAAGGCCACAGCCGGAAGTCTGTGCCGTTTGAAAGCTTTGAGAGCTATTAACCTCCACGGAAACATCGTCATTTTAGTGTAACAAATGTCTAAGATTACATATTAGTTTCAACCATCAATTGCTTCCGTACACTAACTTCATTCTAGCAGGATTTTTTCTTCACTGTATGGGTTCATCCATTGTGAACAGAAACAAGATGTAGATGTAGGAAGCACCCACGAGTGAAACAAAGAAGTATTTGATACATCACCAAAAGTCCAATGCATACTTTCAAGCACAGTCATCCTCCTTCCGACGCCCACGTGCTTTTTTAGCAGAGTGGCAACATTCGTCATGATGCACAGGACGCTTCACAGTGCGTTTTTCTCTCCTAGCAGCAAGTCTTGGTGAGTTCCCAGCTTTTCGCCAAGGGAATTTTAAGTTTGGTCCACTCATCCGTCTTGGAGTTCCGCGAACAGCTCGTTTTCCACCCTCAGATGGTGCATCTCCTGAACTAATCCTCGGCTTCTTCGTCCTCATTGGGGACTGTCCCTCAACTACAGCATGGACCTGTCTGTTTGATGTGTCATTGTCTGAAGTTTTCATAGTAGGCTCTTGACGAGCTATTGGTACACCCACCTGCACACACAGACACAAATGTTACGTCGGATTGACTTGATTTCCACAAGGTATTCCAGACAATGCGAGTAGCCACTTACAATATCTCCACGTTCCCACCGGAGAGTCGCTGAAACTGCGTGTTCACAAATGTTTCTTGCGAGTGCAACTCCGCTTTCATTTTCTTCAAGCCATCACAGAAGTCCTGCACATAGAACAATTGGGTTAGAGAGCACGAAAAGCCAGTCGAGCGACACAAAGCTGACCACCCACCCACCCACCTATTACCTGCATCTGACATATCTTCGACGTGACCATGTCGATGACAGCTGCTCCACCTTTACCTGCACGGCGAAACAGTTTCTCAGACAAAATTTTGGAGACACTAGAATACATTGTACTACGACAACATTAACCCACCATCCTCGCATCGTGGTCGGACCGTTTTCACCACACGCTCGAACGAGTTGACTACGCAGTTGTAGTCCACGATGAAACTCCGGGCAGCGTCTTTGCACTCTCCCAAAAGATTTTCCATCATGCTCATGTGTTCCATCAGCTCCTTCTGCTGCTCGGATTGTGGTTCTTCAACCATCTGCTTAGCAGCCGATGATGAAGGTGCACCACCGGTCTCAGCTGGTACCCAAGGGGGAACCCAGTCAGTTGCACTGGCTGGAGGATGAGCTGACACCCTACTCTGTGGCACAGAGGGGGGTGCTGGTGCAGGAGGATCTTCAGCAGGCGGTGCTCGGTTCACGGGTTGCTCATGGGACGAGGTCGCAGTCTGTGGTTGGTTAGTGGCAACGCACACCTGCATACACCGAAAACGAACCATCAAAGCAAACCAATGGCACACAACCTTCTTCACCACACGACAGCAAAAAAAATACCTCTTCCCGGTCCTGCGGCTGCGACCGAGTATTCTGTTCGTTGTCCACGTTGTCAGTGGTCCGAGTAGATGCCTCCGCGCTCTGGCGGGGAACTTTGGGCACCACGGCGTTCTCTTTCACCTGATCTGTCACTCTTGCACCAGACTGTGCTGTATCCGACGGAGCTGCGTGGTTGCTTATCACATTGCTTCTTGCTACCTTCCCCGTCGATGCCACATTGCTTCCAGCAACCTCCGTACTCTCAGCCTGTACACATTAACCAGCGAGCTTTGAAAAAGGGCACGGAAAGCCAAGGTACGCAATGACAAAGTCAGAACTGCATGTCAAAACACCTTCTAAAGAAGCTTAGGGCCAACACCCCACCTCAGCCTCGGGAGAATCGCCGCTGTCGGAGCTTGCTTCATTGTCAGATTCTTCCCCCGCTTTCTTGATTTTCTGCATCGGCCGGAAACCGTGCATGAAGACGGAACTGGCAGACATATAATGGCTCGAAGAGAATATGCGTGTTACAACATACTTACAGGTTGACACCACCGAGAAGAACATTTCTTCAGCTTGCCTTTCCGGTAAACGCGGTACAGAGGCCGCTTCCTAGAATCCCTCGCTCCGGTTCCGCAGAGGAAGTCATACAACTTCTCACCCGATCGAAAAGGGTTCAACAACACCCACTTCTGCTGGAAAAAAACTTCCATGTCGAGCGTTTGCTTCGAAATAGTCGGAATCTTGGTGTCGGGGGAACACCCCCGAACCAGTGTCTGCGCCCACCAGGCTTGAAAAAACAACCATAACGTTCAACCATAACCATACGGCAGCTCCGAGCATACTCCTCCATGTTGAGGAACGGTTTAGACGTCGGCCTCACATTCAGGGACTCCAGGAGTCCCTTCCCAGTCGACCAGCGCATTTGACCGATACCAAATCTCGTGTGGTAGTGTTTCGACAGCCATTGGTCCTCGTTGGCAGTTGCAGCACGAAGATCTGTTGCGTGCAAACAACATCCGGGTTAGGCGAAAGCCACAGAAAACAGACTGAAAAGGAGCAGCTGAATATACTGACCTTCTGCAGTGCCCTAGAATTTGAAGACGTTCCAATCAATGCCGGGCCACTTGGGCCACTTCGCGAACTCGTCCGCGACAACGCCTGCTGCTTCTTTCTCCTGCTGCGGTATCTGCTGCTGCTGCTCGTGCGTTTGAGTAGACTGCTCTTGTTCTTGATGCTGCTGCTGCTGCTGCTGCTGCTCCTGCTGCTGCTGCTGCTGCTGCTGTTTCTGCCTCAAAGCTTGCTGTTGCTGCTACAATATCTGTTACTGCTGCTGCTCGCATTGCAGTTTCTGCAACAGTTCTTGCTGCGACTGCTCCAATTGCTCGGAGACTGCACTTGCTGCTGCTGCTGCTGGTGGTGCGTTTGCTGCTGCGCGGACTGCGGCGGCAATTGCCACGGCTGCTGCTGTTCTTGCCGTTGCGGCTCATGCGTCTGCGAAAACTGTTCCTGGCGGTACTGCGAAGGATACTGGGTGGGCAGGTGCTGATCGCTGGAATTTACCTCCATAAAGCGGTACACGTCCTCATCATCTTGGTGCTGTTGCCCATGCAAATTTTGCGCCATATTTCCCCATCTAAACCGCTGGTCTACAAAACAGGTGCTATTATCGGTAATATCGCTCAACCCATCCAAGGGCCCTTGACCAAAAAGCAGGGATTGATATTCACCCGCGCCTTGCATGGTGTCCCATGACGGTCTTGACAGGCCAAGAGCCAATTAAGCAATCGTAAGATTTCCTTTGCAGGACATATAAAAGAATATCAGATGACCTGGTGCAAAAAGCAAAACATTATCCCTTCGTTTTCCTCTTTTGCTTTCATGTTACCGTTCATTCTTTTCAGCCGGTTCTTCCTCTTTTTTCTTCCAGGAGATGCCGGCCGACCACCCTGTCAGCCGGCAAAGAGTCCCAATTCAAACAAGCTCCACATCGCCGTTCGAGGGTTGACCCTATTCAACATGCAAATGTCGACAGCGCAACAGTCATGGTCATCATGGCTTTACAACAATGTTACTCGCTCATGTCTCCTTCCTGCCCGTGTCCTGACATAGTGTTTTATTCCTTTTCTTTTGCCACTCGTCCAGCCGGGTGCTTGGCTGATTCCTTTGCCGAGTAGCCGATAAAGAAGTCATCAAGCACCCGGCAGAACAGCCACAAGCTGGAAGTCCACCCACGACCTAGCAGGCCATCATGTAAATTAGCCGGTGGGCATATCAACCATCCACACTGCCAGCCACCCAAGCCAGAAAACACCATAAAATACCGGAAGACCACACAACCACCCACCCTACAAAGGCGTCACCCACCCAGCACATATCACACCCACTGAATCGGTTCAGCCACCCACATAGCCGCTCTGCCAACAAAGTCGCGCAGCCCACGCGACTCACAAGAGATAGTGCTCGGTGCAGTACACGCGGGCTCCACACCAGCGACAGACGAGTCATGCGCGGAGTGTCAAATGTTGCTGTCACGAGGCGGAAGGCAGTAAGGCGTTCGCGTCCACCCCGTCTGGATGGGTGGCAGATCGTTGCGGGCGAGATGCGGGAGAGAACGGAGAACCTTTTAGCAGTTTGTGCGTAGCAGACTACCAGAGACAACGAAACTGTGATGTGGTCGCGCGCTGTAGAAAAACACAAGGCACTCAACCGCAAGACAAACGGCTACGGAGGATGGCACATGTGTGCACCCGCTACATCGCGACTGAATGCACGAAACCCTAAGTGAAGAAAGAATGACGGGTTATGAAGTATCTGACGGAGATGGGAGGTTCATGACGCTTGTATAGGCTGTCGCTGCCAAGCGTCGTGCATATGCTCCTTTTGTTGCATGAACAGAAATGGTAACTCCGTATCGGTTGAACAAAACGAGTATTGCACGGTGCATATGCTCGTTTCATTCAATAACAAAAACATTAAGTCGGTTCCGGCTGAACAAAACGCGTTTCAAGCTGCACTTTGTGTACAAAACAGAACGGGTAGCCTCACTCCGTTCTGTATAGGAGGAGCCGACGGTCCTCACTCTGGTGCAACAAAACGCGTCGGTACATGCGGCGGTCCTTGCAATGCCGGTTTATAACGCGTCATTGAACACGTGGTTCAGCATGGGTGGCAGTTGATCATTGGAAGATGAATTGTAGCGATCCTCATGCATGCATGAATCTCGACGGAAAGGAAATACGCTGCTCGACACAATAAATTTAGAGAAATGTCGATAACGGAGTCGGATTGAGGGTTTGGAGTGTTGTAGACCAGGGGTTCATGATGTTTTCGGCTTCAATCAGGCGGCGATGTGGTAGACGGTTCGACGTCTAAGGTGTAAACACCGACGTGGCGGTGGAGGTTGGCAGTGCTGACGCGGCGGTGAATGGTTCATGAAGCACAATACCGGGCTCCCCCTTCCAAACGTCTAGACAACAACGATCACTTCGGTGACCAAAGAAGCGAAATCCAGATTGTTCACGGAATGGACTTCTGGTGTCTGAACAATAATGGTCTCCCTGTTTTGTCCACAAGCTGTAACGATTGCTGTGGTGTCTTCTCGCTGAAGAGTCGATGGTTTGTGCGCTCGTGTTTGAAATGCTTGTTGCACAGAAGCAGACTCCTGCTTTCCTCAGACAAACGGAAGTGGGATCCTGACATGCTTGTTGTTTCACAAAAGCCGAGTACCACTTTCCTGTTTCGTTGGATACCTGTTTCGTGAAACGGCTGTTTCGTTGTACACCGGTTTCGTTACACACCTGTTTTGCTATTCCTCTTTTTAATTGGACACCTGTTTTCTTAGTCACCTGTTCTGTCAAACACTTGTATTGTTACCTACCTCTTTTGTTAGAGACCTGTTTCGGTACTCCTTCAAGGCACTGGAGTCGTGCGCTCGCAGTTGACATGCCTGCTGTGGCACAAAAGGCGTGACCTCCTTTCTTACCTCGAGACAAAACCCGGATCCTCTCCGTGTTTCATGACAAAGGCAATGATTCATGAACCGTTCCTTCATGGTTTGCTCTCTATTTTCGTTGGTTTGTGACACATTTTTGCGATCAGCTGCGATTATGAATGTGGTCGGGTTTGCAACCTCAGTGTTCGGCCATACAGAGCCGATCTACACTTTCGTTTGCACCGGACGGAGATATGCTCTTTGTTCTGACGAAAGGGATGTCTATGTCCATGACATGGTGGCGTTCATCGAATCATATTGATTTACGAAACTTTCGGAGGCTGCTGGTTTGTCCCTGAAACCAGGTGTAATTGCATCATAAACGGTTGAATGTTAACGTATTCGTCCTTCACCATACTTCCCCTCAGCTTTCACTAGTTTCCATCATAGGACACCTTTTGTGCTCATGAGAACACGAGCTTCGTACAAACGGGACAGATACCTGTTCTTTGTCCCGACGACAGTGATGTCTCAGTGCATGGGAAAGTGGCTTTCATCGATCCAATTATTTTACGAAACCGACTGGCCCCGCTAGTTTGTGCGTCGAACCAGTTTCAGTTGTATCTTCCACATTAAATCTTGCGGTATGCGGACATCATCATATTTCCACACCTTTCTGCCTCGTTTCCACCATAAGTTGCTCTTTGTGCGCACGAAGCCCGGCTTTTAAAATTTTATGTTGAAATGTCCTTAACCGCTAACTTCCAACCGACAAGATCTGCGGTTGCAGGTCAAGAACTGCTCGCAACTGTGCAAGCACCTGAATCTACCGTTACAATCTTCCCGCCGCTTCCGGACAAGCTTCACATCGCTGTTCGAGGGTTGACCCTATCATCATGCAGATGGCGACAGAGCAACAGTCATGGTCATCATGGCTTTACAACAA
>SZWC01009654.1:41314-88688 GCA_023375785.1 Penium margaritaceum
GGAGTTTGCACAATGGTGTTCTCAGTTCGCGTCATGAGTTGATGCCCTTCGCGGGACTGAGGGGCAATCGTCATCAATGACCCAAAGCATGGAGACCCGATTTTTCCGAGTCTCCGGAGGCCCATTTCTAGTTTTAACCTTATCCTTAGTTTTGGGACCCAAACCAGGGGTTTTTACCTCATGCTCTTGTGTTCGCATGAGTTACTTCATTATTTCATGTCAAAGTTTGTCACAAACAAAATTGATTTTATGATTTGACGCTCTAGTGTGAAATCGTCGCGTGTGAGGCACGCAGGAGATTTCGCGCCAGGACCACCTCACATCTCTCATCTCTCGTCCCTCGTCCCCCTCCCTCATCCTCCCTTGCTTGCTTGCAAGGAGGGTGAGCGTGGGCAAGGGCACAAGGCCACAAGGCCTCGCCCTCGAGGCCCTCGTGGCCCCTCAGCCGCCGATCGGTCCGAGGTCGCGATTGGCGACTGGCTGCTGGCAAGCCGGTCACTTGACCGGCTGTCGGCCGTCCAACCAGCCAACAGAGAGTTAGCCGATGGCCAGCGAAGTGCTGGCCGTCGGCCAGCCCTCGTTGACGCGAGGGGTGGTGCGCAATCACCCCTCACTTCAGCAAGGAGGGAGGGTTGAACCGGCCCTCCTGTTATAGCAATGGTGTTGGAGAGGCATCCGACGACTTTACCCATCTGGAGGATTACCTTGCACAAGACATGGGAAATCTCCCACGTCAAGACGTATCAGACTTCACGACTCCGATGTAAGGCAAGCGAGCGCAGCTGACGACTAGCAGCGGGTTGTTGGCGACGACTTCAGCAATGGAGGAGCAGAACGTGCCGATGCACGCGAATCCTGAAGCGACAACAAATGCTGGCGTGGTGGGCTATGCAGGAGCATGAGCAACCCCTACGGCTTTGACGACCAATTCGGTCGCAGACCCAAGAGCAAAACACCAGCTGCCCCTACCAATGGTAACGACGACAACAGCTGGGATGACAGTTGGCATTGGACAACACGCACGGATCAACAAGGAATCGGCAAATTGCATCTCCGCACTTGATGCGGTCAACAACCACCTGTTCCAACAACTCTACATCACGATGGAAGCTCTTTGCAACACAAGCGTGCGTGCGTGCATGCACAAGCATAGGTTCTCGTGGAGAGAAATTCCCAACTCTCGAGAGAACCCCATATGTCCTCATCCCTCTCCACCTGAAAAGTTCCATCCTGTAGACTCAAAATGATCGACAGTTCAGATGTGGCTAAAGAGTTTGGAGATGTACTTCACCACTGTTGGGGTCAATGACCATAAAAAGAAAGTGACCTCGCGGCCGCACTTTTACGTGGCACGGGGCTAAGTTGATGGTCCGGCCTAAAGGCCATCCAACGACAGTAGGAGACCGATGGAGCATCATCAACGGCCAACGACGCACGTCTCATATCTCTGGCCACAAGCATTATGCCCTTTGAGCAGATCGCCCTGAAGTGGAAAGACACGCTGACACCACCAACGGACTAGAGAAAAAAATGGCGCGCGATGCTTGCACGCTTTGGACGTCTGAACGAGAAGTCTGACACAAGGTACAAACTCCAACGTCTATGTTAGCAGTTCAGTACATGCAAAGATTCCGTAATATCTTCACCGGAGCAGACATCGTCCCTGACAAACTCTGTTTTCATTTAATCAAAAGCCACACGCAAGACATCTGATGAGCAACCGCTATTTATTGCATCCAAAATGACTCACTGTGGATGATCGCAACTGCAGGAAAGATCGACAGCGCGGACTATAATGCTCGGATCCTGGAATCAAACGGCAAGTGACCTCCTAACACAATAATTGTGGGAACAAAAAAAACCAGTCGGCGGACTCCTCCACTCCAATAGAAGTGGACATCGTCGACCAGAGAGGTACGCAAACCTGTTACAACTGAGGAAACATTGGGCATATTACTCAAAACTATCAAAGCATGCAACAGACCAAAAAGGGCGAAGTCGTAGAAAAACGAGTCGCAAACCGACAAAGGGTGGGATCTAAGCCACAACCCTTGTCCATGAGGAGTAATCTGCACCAAAAAATTGCCCATTATAAAGGCCTCTATCCCACAGAGGGTTTTTGGGATCGCAAAGATCAACAGGGGGTACGAGGATGACCATCGAGCGATACTGCTAAAAGTTCAACCTCGAGGATGCAAAAGTCGCAGAACGGTATTGGCACTATTGGACGGAGGATCTTCACACAACTTTGTAAGGAACATCATGAATCACAAGTTGGGTTTGTATACTGAACTTGGGCTGCTTTAAGGAAAAAAACATGGACTGGAGACTGTAGGTATGGAGACTCCGATAACCACTATGACTACGTGTGGGAGATCTACTGGTTGTAACAATCCGGAGGTCTTTTCCAATGAGCGACCACAAAATCATCCTCGGATAAGATTTCCTGCACTCACACGATCTGTAGGTCGACTGGAACAGCGTCAATGTCAACGGTGCCAATGACAACTTTTGGATGCGAGACGAAAGCCGGTAGTGGAAGTAGTAGAGGTAGAAGCAGTAGAGGAAGCCGCGGAAGCCAAAAACCGATAACCGATGCAAAAAATACTTTTCAATTGGCCAACATTGTTTACGACGACGAGCTTGTGCATGGCTCATATCTCTTGAGCCAATGGGAGAAATAGAAGTGGCAACAGTTGACCCATCGCCAGCCTCATTAGCCTCATGAGCATCAAGGAAATTTGCGATGGTACCCAAAGAGTTTGCACCACTCATCTAGGAGTTTGCGAACATCTTTTGCAACAAATTCCTAAAAACCTTACCTCCTCAACGAGATATCGACCATCGCATGGAACTAAATCCAGACAGCAGACCTGCATTTGGAGGGGCATATTAGACGAGTGATCACGAGCTGACAAAGCCAAGAAGGCAATTGAACAAGATGCTCGGTCAGGGATTCATCGCCCATCCACGTCATCACACGGTGCACCAACTCTATTCGTAAAAAGGAAAACCGGGGAGATGCGGATGTGTGTGGATTATCGGGCGTTGAACGACGCGACCATCAATAACCATTACCCTCTTCCCAGAGCTGACAAACTTCTGACCGGCTCCGAAGGGCCCAAATCATCAACAAAATCAACTTTCCCAGCGAATATCACCAGATACGCGTGGCGAATGCCGACATTGAGAAGACGACGTTCAGAACCTGCTACGGGCACTTTGAGTTCATGGTCATGCCGTTTTGACTCACAAATGCCACAGCAACGTTTATGGCGGTAATGAACAACATGTTATGCCCGTATCTGGATAAATTCGTCATGGTGTACCTCGATGACATTCTAGTGTACGGCTGCATCCCGGAGGAGCACGATGGACATCTTTGAAAAGTCCTTAAAACTGAAAAAAAAGAGATTTCTTTCAGAAAACTCTCAAATGGACATTGGTCGTCGTTTGATCGAGTTTTTGGTTCACTTCGTCAATGGTGGATGGATCGCCGTGGATCCTAAAAAGGTGACAACAGTCGCTAATCGGCCGACGCCGACCAACGTTCAAGACATTCGGTTTTTTTTTGGCAATTACTACCATTTATTCGTACGAGACTAAGCCTGGGTGTCATCGCCTCTTCTCGGTCTTACTCAAAAAGAAAACAAGTGGCGACGGGGAGACATCAAACAAGAAGCAATCACCACTTTATGGAATGCTCTGACCTCAACGCCAACCCTACAATTAGCCGGTCCAACGATCGACTACATCACGCCCAGGGGTGCATCAGACCAAGCCCTTGGCGCAGTCCTTCTATAAGACCATGGCAACGGCAAACAACAAGTCGGGTACATGTATTGAAATCTGCAAGGACCGGAACTCATCTACGTAGTACACGAGAACAAGATGCTGGTAGTCGTACACATGTTCAAAACGTGGTAATGCTACCTGGAGTGTCGCCTATGCATCGTACGCACCGACCACCACGTGTTCAAAATTTTGAAGACAGCCAAATCTTAGTCAAAGAAAAAACCAATGGATGGAGTTCCTTGAATCTGGGTTCCACTGCGATAGCAAGTGGCCGGCCAAGCAAAATCAATCCAACGGACGCACTCAGCCGCCAACCAAATTTAATGGCTGACGTGGCAACCCTACAGCTACAGCGAGCGACTGTACCTTGAGCGACTGTTCACGCAAGGCTACGACCGGCACGGCGGATATGATGAAGCAAAATTCTGGCTCGTCGCACCCTACTGGCGACAACGCTTCACTAACCAAATGGTCGTTCGCCCGAACAACGAACTTTGCCGGATGGTGCTCGTGGAGTGTCACGACACCGGACCAGGTGGACACTTTGAGGAGGACAAGAAACTGGAAAAAAACTATTTGAGGGACAAGATACAATCCAGCATGGACAATTCCTACAAAACCTACGACACATGTGAGTGAAAAAATCTCGTCGTACGAGGCCACCCGAGCTTCTACAACCACTACCAATCCAATAGAACCATGGACAGAAATCTCCATGGACTTCTTCATAGGATTACCGGTTACACTGAAGGGATATGAAGCAATCCTTGTGGTCATCGACATGCTTCCAAAAATTCCCACTTCATCCCAACAACAACTACCATCACCATCAAGGGAACAGCACGGCTGTTACTGAACAACATCATACATCTACACGGCGTACCAAGAACCTTCACAAGTAACAGAGATGGTCGATTCACCAGCTCTTTTTGGCGTGAACAGATGACTTGCTATCAAAGCAAAATTCAACTTTCAATGGCATTTCATCCTCAAACAGATGATCAAACCAAGTGGACAAATCAGACACTCAAACAGCTTCTCCGTACACTATGTGAACCCCACAAGACGGATTGGGCACAAAACTCCCAACTGCTAAAATCTTGGCAGTTTCCACCGCAACAGGAAAAACTCCATTTGAAGTGGTGTATGGCAAACTTCACGCCACGCCAGCTGGACTACAAAGTTGCAGCAACATTCCTACGGTCAACGTTCAACACAAAGACTTCACCACCATCTAGAAGGAGACACTACAAACCTTCACAAAGACACAAACGAAGTTGAAGCAAGCAGCTAACCGCCATCGCAGCAACGACATGTTCATCGCTAGCAACCGATTCCTCCTCGGCTCAGGAAACATCAAACTCTATGGAGCCAACTTTTCGAAGCTCAAAGCCTAATGGTTGGGCCCATTTGCAATCAAGCGCATGCAAACCCTCGTGGTTGCGCGACTAAAACTCCCCGACACTTAGCAAGTTCATCTGGTGTTCCATGCCAGTAGACTCAAGCATTACAGAGACCCCGGAGAGAACTTCCCTGATAGGGATGTCCCTCCTCCGCCTCCCGTTCAAATGGATGAAGACACAGAGCACGTCATCAAGGACAAACTCAACCATCAACAACGAGGCAATACAACATGGCATCTTATCAAGTGGCATGGCTACAAAGCCATGCAGAACAGCTTGGAACCCGACGACAACCTCCGAGACATCGATCATCTCATGGACGGCTACTACCGCCGTCACCGGGCCACATCTGTACGTGCGCCGGGACGTCGCGGCTAAAGGGATGGGGTGTTACGTACCAAACATACACAATTCCCCAACCTTTTCTAGTGAGCATTTGTATTATTACACAAACAGCCCATCGCGTTGCGAGATCCGCGATATTCACTTTGATGGTCGAGGGCAATCTGGCCAATTGTCCTGCCGTCAGTGGATACTCCCAAACCACCCGATGGTTCAACCACTCTTGCAAACCTGCAAACAGAGGTATCACACCCTCTCCTTCGACTTCTCGATGCACCAAAAATGATAAAGATGCATCTTGCATCTTCACTGTCGATCCTCGAAGGCCCCCGACTCCTGGGCATACTTAATCAAATTCGACCACTCACGACGCGACTCTGCATGCGTCGCTCGACAATCAACCCAACGACCCCGACTATGCCTCATTTGTAACTTGACACTTGTATATGTATCTTTGATCATTTTGATACTCGTCATCAAAGTACACTTACCGCTTTTTAAAGATTGCTCAAGTGTCCCAAATTACAATCCGCGTTCTGCCTTGCAACTTCTACCGGTTCACCATCTACGCTCCAAAAGGCATAAAACAAAGAAAGCACGCAACATGGTCCCTTGTAGAATAGCACAAAAAAATGGCTCCCAACATAAATAGCACCCCACTAACTAACACGCAAAAAAAAGCACCCTTTCTTTGGTAATTCCACATCATGGACCAAATTTGCGAGCGTTCACGGTCATATCTACGTTTTGTTTCGAGTGCTCTCTCAAGAACTATGTGCAATGTTTTAGAGATAATGCGATTGAAATGAAAGCGATGATGATAATGATCAAAAGCACAACAGAGCCTAATTTGTGCATTTGCGCGATGGTTCCTTCTCCATCGTTTCGAAGCTGAGTGGCTCTGATTTTTTTCCCGTTCATGTCGAAGTCCGCTTCTTCTTTTTCCAGCATCAAAGGCGATCTGCCCCAATTTTGCCTCCCACTCCCACTCCCCCTCTTGACTGGCTTTGTCGTGAGAAAAAAAGGGGGGTAGATCTCCTTCGCAGGCGATCCGCCCCACTTTCGCCTCCCGTCCCTCCCCCCCTCCCTGCTGGCTTCGACACGAAAAGAAAAGGTGGGGCAGATCGCCTTTGAAGGCAACCTGCCCAGCTTTCGCCTCTGCCACCCTCTCCCACTCCCAGTTGGCTTTGACAAGAGAAATGAAAAGGCGGGGCAGATTGCTTTTGACGCGACGACAGCACATAGAAAGAAAAACCTAAAACAGAGCCAACCAGATTCAGTGGCATATGAACAAAAGGTGCGAACGGATCGTATAGATTCCTGTTCCGCCGGCAATAGGATCACTTTATTTCTCGCATAATTCCAATGGTTTCCTATGCATGGCAACATTCTTCCCAGAGATAACTCATCAGATAAAACACACAGACCCACGATCCATCACAAACTTAGGTGGATGACGTGGCATCACTAGAGGGGTGGTGCTGTTTTTGTGTGCTACTTAACGGGGAGCCATTTTTGCAGGGTGCCATTTTTGTGCGCTACCTAGAAGAGGTTCAATCTTACGTGCTCGCTTGGGGGGGAAGCCATTATTGCGTGCTCGCTTTGGGGGGGCACCGGTTTTGCGTGCTTGCTTTGGGGGGCGCCATTTTTGCATCTTACTTTCACAAGGGTGCTATTTTTGCATTCTTCTCGGATGCAACTCAAACCAGGATAGATCGATAGCAAAAGTGCTACAACACGCACGCAACTTGCTAACAAACAAGGGCGGACCTGTTCAAGGGGGTGAACAGACGTTTTGATTTTGATTTTGATTCTACCCTTGGCTGGTGGGACGCGCCATGGCTAGGAGTTTGGAGAGCACTCGAGGACACTGGCAATTGTGCCACAACCCTCCTAGAAAATCACTTCTCAAAACAAATCATCCCCGCCACTTTCAAATTTATCATATGGCCAGTTTTTTCAACATGGTAGTGTTTTCAGCGTCTTGACAACATCTTGCATGCGGACAAACAAAGAATCAATAAAAATGCCTTGGTTTAAGACTTTCATATAAAAGTATGATCGAAAACCGATTTGAAGGAATCCTCATCTCCACCGACGGCATTGAAGCAATTTTATAGGGAACAGACAAGTACGATTCAGCTTGTGCATCTTTGTTGCTTGAGAGGAAATATTTTACCGCTTGATTCGGTTATTCCTGCTGTTTGGGCCACCGATTTTTCTCCAGGCCTGGTTTTTGTACAAATTGGTAACGAAACTCACTTGACACAAAACATGCTTTTTGTACCCACTTCTCCCCGAAGCGCCCGATATCATATTTGTCTCCCCACTGTTGCGAAGTAATACACGTTGCACTGGTAGCAGAATAATGTTTTGAAAACATTGGGTATATGAAGATTCACATTTCAAGTTTCACTACTTTCAGTCACCACTTTGACAACCCATGAAATGAGCCCCGACTCATGTGCCTTCCTAGTGACTTAACCCCAGGTACAACTTCCAAGAAACCAAGTTTGTACATAAATGTTCAATTCACCCCAAAATTTCTTGGACCCTTTGAACAAGGGGATTGAAATTCAAACAACCAAGGTAAAGGTGACATCACTCTCATACACAAACCATCGCAGGACGATGTTGTTGCCAAACACGAAGCAACATTGTCAAATGTGATTTTTGTTGACGTTTGAACGAAGCCTAACCCTCCCATATCTCGATCACACGATAGGTTGCCAGGTGGATGTTGCCAACTGTCGTCCACATGCAAGCGGCGCCATCTGGCGGATATTCCAAGGATAGGCCACATGTTTTCAATGTCGCTCGCTCGATGCTGACGTGCATCCCCTCGTTATTTTTCTGGCTCCAGGAGCATGGCAGGATTATTGTCTTTTTTTATCCTCTCTGAATGTGTTCTTCCCTCTCTTGCATGCTTCGCAACGCTTGTCGTCAGGGTAAGTTGCCCAACCTCCATGCAATGTGGACACTCTCTCACATTGTCTGTAGGGGTCAGAATCGTTCAGTCATTTCTCATGTGTAGTCGTCATGTCCTTCCGATGTCGCCGCTTTGTCGCAACGAGTCTCTGTTTCCGGGATGGCACTCCTCACGTTAATAGGTGGGTTTTCCAAGTGTAGATTGTGGACAGGTTGCATGTTATGGTGCATTGCATACATTGTTGTAACCACTTTCAGCCAAGATGGCCGCCATTTTCTACGCCTCTGGAGGTTACTACCCAGACAACGAGGATGACGCGCCTCCCGACGTCCTCGTCTCCTGCTACGACAGTGGGTCATCCTTCCTCATCGACGACTAGGAGGAGCACGACTACAATTGTCGTGTCAGCATTGTAGTGCGCATGAACACATGCTCTCACTAGTGTGTCGAGGAGCTCATCATACGGATTGGAATAAGTCAATGTGTCCTTCCCCTTCGTGGTTACTGTGCGGGTGCGTTGAACCCACTATGTTTGTAGAAATGGTGTCGCACCGGACGAGCTTGGACATCATGCTATGTCAAAGTACACTCTCAACTATCCACCAAACACTGTATTTCCTTGTCAAAAAATCCCACCCGTATTTCTGACATGGTTATCCTTGTTTTCTGTACAGGCTTGTCTAACGAGGAATCTCCACCATCCCCGCCTGACAAAACTAGCACATCCGCAAGCGCTCATCATACTCGCGCACGCAAGCGCAACGCAAGATGCATGGATTTCTTGGGCGGCAGAGCCTTCTACAACATGAAGGCTTGTTGGGAAGCTATCCACAATTTTGCAGTTGATCGCAACATGCCACTCTCCAGGGTCCGTAGTGAGCCCACCCGCCTTGAGATATGCTCCAGTATGTGGAAAACAATAGGTTGAGCATGGCTTCCGAAGGCACGTTGCCAACGCAAACACGGAAACATCGCCGTGATCGAGTATGACGACGGCCACCGATGCACTCCCACAACCAAGCAAAGGATAAGAAACAAGCCCTCCACCTACACAAAGGCGCTGCAAGAGATTGTTGAGGCACAGACTTGCGAGAAGGTCCACCACTCGGTCATGTACAGAGCAAAGATGGTGACCTTCTCGCAGAAGTTAGTGGGGGTGAAGATGCTCTCGCGGTCTCTCTTCCCAGTCTACATCACAGAGGTTAGTGCTTCTGCTTCTGTGCCTTATTCTGCACCTTTTCTTTCTGTGGTGAAAGATCATTGTGTAAACAGGGATGCGTATGCACTGTATTCCATACAGATGAAGAGGGTGGACCCATGGACTATGGCGTGCGCTACGGAGGACAAGGACGCCCTCTTCCGCCAGGCCTTCATTACTCCGAGAGCCTGTCGCGAGGACTAGAACAATGTTTGCCGCCTAATAACTATGGACGCTACTTCTTTTAAGAACGGTTTCAAACAGATGCTCCTTATTGCCTAGTACTGGGATGCCAGCAACCACTTCGTGCTCATAGCATGGGCGTTGAGCAGTCGTGAGGACAAGGAGAACTAGACATGGTTTGTGTGTTGACTGTCGGAGGCGTATCCCACGGCACGAGAGCTTGGAATAGCAATCATCTTTGACCGTAATGGAGGGCTCCTTGTTGCCATGGTCTGCAAGATGCAAGGTGCAATACACACTTTTTCCGTGCAGCATATCCTAGAGAACGTGAAGGCCAAAGCGGGTCAGGTGGAGCGGACCTCTTCTGGACCCTTGTGCACGCCTTTACCACCAGGGAGTTCAAGCGCACTCAGGACGCGCTTTCACAAGGGTCCAAGCAAGGATTGGAGTACGTCTTTGGCGGTAGAAGAGAACCGGATACCCCACTACACACGTGGAGCAGGATCTACATACAAGTGGCATGTGATAGACACACAACCAACAAGGCGGCCGAGTTGCTCAACGTCCGCATCATGGACCATCTGTACCCCTTCCACTGCTTTGCGCAGCTGTATGTGTGGATACAAAAGCTGTTTGTAGGATGGCAGAAGCTTATACATGACTGCAAAACTATGCTCGCCCCACTCGCCGATGGGAAGATGAATAACTACACAGAGCACTTGCAGGAGTACGACATCATCCCGACACGACCACTCTCTGGGATAGTCTCGGGTCGAAAGATCCTCTCCTGCAAGAGGTAGACTACAACACAAAGAAGTGCACCTGCGACCAGTGGGCCGAGTTTGGCTACCCATGCCAACATGCAATCAGCCTTCTCCTCAATGCGGGAGTCAATCCAGAGATACACACCTGAATGTGGACATATACCTGACGAAGATGGCGTGGATTTGGACATACCGCCACCAAATCCCCGGGGTTTATATGTGAGAGGTGTAGTACGCTCAGAAAGGGTGGGGCCTACTAGGGAAGAAGCGAGGTACTGGCAGGCCAAAGAGCAAACACAAGGACTGGTATGAGCATCACAAGAGGGACCGTCTATAGCCACTGCGGGCAAGCTAGTCGTTGGTCAAGGGGGTGCACAAATCCACCAACCCTCTCACTAGCCAACGTTGCAACAGCTCGTGCAAGACAGATTTCTGCAGGATGCGAGGTGCACGGTGACGGTGGACAAGGAAAGGGTCAACCAACAGAGGGCCGTACCACTAGAGCTGACTCAGGTGTTGAACCTGAGATTGAGCTCGTGACAGACAGGGATGTAGCAACAGTTGTAGATCAGAATGGTGTAGCTAGTAAGAACGCAGCTGGAATAAGTGTAGAGGGTGCTTCAGCACCGGCAACTATTGCTACACGTGATGAAGCAGACACACAACCTGCCAATGCAGGCAACGCATCTGACTGACTGGTTTTCTCACATGTAGACGACTCTGGGACTCCCGACACAGCAGCACAAAAAACAATAGACAAGGCGTCGTCCTCCTCAGACTGGTCAGTGGAGGAAAAATCCTATGACTACGTGACTACTGAGATTGAGGAGTGGGAGTCAGTATATGGCTCCTCCTCCTTGGAAAAATCAAAGGAAGAGGATTCCATTGGATGCAAGCGGATGTACATAGGCTGTTTTGCTTGACTCTAGGTGAAGTGTTGGTGCATGCAGTGTACACTTGTCCAGTTCTGTGTATGTTTTTACCACAGTGTCCTCAACCATTGCTTTTAATGTTCCTGCTTTTGTGTGCAGAACCATGTCTTCCTAAAGACCATGACAAACAGGGGACCAAGTATTTAACAGCACCGGTAGAGGATCAGATCACACATGGCCCATGACATTGGTTGTGCAATAAAGGATGGGGAGGTCACTTGTTGTAAGATGGCCCCTATCAACCTTGGAGGTACAGAGAGGGGAGAGGCCAGATTTCAAGTGGCAAAACCATTCATGGGATTGTGTGCATCCTCTTTTGGGGAAGTGTTCCATGATGCTTGTGGGTATTTCACTGAAGATGCCGAGTGTCCAGCTTGTGATGTCATATGTTTTGTGCATGGCCTACCCGTATACGTTCAAGTGTCAAATGGTACACGTGACATGGCACCTTTGTTTTGCTGGTCTTGATGAACTCAATGTTGCTCTTTAGAAGATCTACTCATGGTGTTTTCATTGTACTTGTATCTTCATTTCTGTCACTATGATCAAATTAACATTAGTAATTAATACTTCACTTTTGTGTTATTAACTGCTATCACAATCTGACATTAGACAGTGGACTAGGGTGTAATGGAAATTAACAAAATAATTCATGAACTAGAGTGACTTCATATAGTGAGGAACTCACTGGGAACATGTTGGCTATGACATGCAATATCCACCAAAGTCAACACACCCAAAACAACTACTTGGACACATGTCATACATTCCTGAATGTGTGTGTAGACACTACAGTTATTACCATTCCAGACACTCACATCATGGCATTGAGTGAAGGCCGCACATGGCACAAGGACAAGTTCATGTCAGAAATATATTGAGGAGTAAATCTTTCGCCAACCCAGATTTTCCACCACCACACATCAAATCATGTACTGGACACATCATACAACATTTGTGGAATAAAGTGTACATTTAGCCACATGGGTGTGGAAACGGATTGGGATAATGAGGACACGGCATACATGACGTCAGAGATAAACATTTCCTATGCAGACTTCTAAAAACATTAAGTGCTAGGAGGCTCTATGTACAGCCAGGACTTCCACGGATCATGAGTGTTAGGCGGACATAGAGAGGGAATTTTCATGCCAAGGATCCAAGCCATGGTATCTGGTTCAGGAGGTGTGGATGACCACCATGGCATCCCATGCCACGTTACCCAAACGTTGAAGCCTGCCTGTATGACGCCCCATGCAGTTGTAGCTTCCCGAGGATGCAACATGGCGGATGACTGCAATGCTGCCTCTCCATCCCACACTCCAACGTGATCCCATCGGCGAGGTCCATTCGGAACCTCAGTCATGTCGTTGTTGGTAGCCATGTTCGTGAGTTCTAAGAACAGTAGCTACGGTGAGACAATGGGCACCGACATCCACATTGAATGTGTCGCTCGGGCAACACTTGCGGAAAGGTGGCCATGCAAACCATGACCTTTGTATGGTGAACTTCCCATAACTGGTTGGTTTGACATGGTTCTTGTCTCGTCTATGTGGTAGTATGCGGCCACGGACACCAGGCGTCGCATTCAACGTGGAGTCGATAATAGAGATGCCATACCCTTGCTCTTTTGTATGATGGATTGTCTGCAGACGTAGGCGGTCTGTGGATTTGACTGTGGTGACTCGTTCAACAAATAAAATGTGGGTTTATGGATGATTTTCACGGTTTATGTCCAGAACTTTGGATGCAAACAACATTTGCACGGGATATTTGTTCGTTGAAAGAGGCAAATGTGCGGTGCTTGCCCATTGGATGCTTGAAAGTTGATGCATACACTGGACCAATAGGTGACCATAATCATAATGTCGCCAAGTAAGAGTGAAAGCGAGTCAATGTGTGGTGTAATCGCACAGTCATCTGCCACGTTGTCCTCGTAGAGCGGGCCAACAATAGGGCCCTGTTTCAACGCTGTCGTGTTACGTTGACGGGGTATGCAGAGTATTTTTTTTTCAGCTGTCACTTTTCCATGGTGGACGTATGGAGTATTAGTTTGTAGGAAAAATATATCCGAGCTCATTTGTATGCACAGCGCACCTACCTGGATTGTCGCGCGAGAATCAATTCGAGGGCAGGTGCCTATTTTGACAGCGCATGTCCAAGAAATGCCGAGGACGCAATGTTTTGTCTAGTTTATGCCGAGTTTTAAAAGCCACCACATCGACGGTTGCTATCCTAGAGGTTGCCTATCCCATATGCCGTTCGAAAGGATGATGCACCACGAATAGTGAATCAGACATGCCTGAGTAGGATGCGCGAACCTTCCATCCGAGTTTACATCAGCCCGCACCACTCCGTAGCTGCGTGCATACTAACCGTGCATCCGCATTACTTACTTGTGCTCGCCGATGGCAGTTGTTCAGCCGTGTGATAGGAAAAAGACGATTATCAACGTAGCGAGTATCACTTCATTGGCTGATGAATTCCACTTGGTTTTCTCACTGTAGATGGTATGTTCGCTGCCCATCCAGCATTGTTGTACTCTGATACCCAATGTTACGTCAGACAGAATGTGGGTGGTTCACGAAGATGAGGTGGAGAAGAAGATGATTTAGTGAATTGGTAAAACCAAACACTTTGTATTTAGCAATAACTACAGTTCAATGAAAATGGTCAAACAAGTAAAGCGCATACATACAATGGTCGTAAGCACAATGAGCCATATGTGGGGTATTAGGAGCTCGAGTGGAGTGATGTGTGCGATGCTGCGTTGCAAGTGGTCGCTTCAAGGAACTCCACAGAGGACTCTTGGGGGCTTCAAGAATAACAAGGCAGTATTTTTAGTCTTGCGCCATCAAGAAATCTGTCAAACATTATCAGAAATTTGAGACGGGATGCGATGCTTCTATTGACCCTTTTTTAAGTGGTCAAAGTGTTGGAACCTTCAAAAGCATGATACAAAAGATCAAGGCCGATGGCAAAAGTACCCTGCGTCAAACAACGTTAAAACTCTGAGGTCGATGCACAGTGGGTAAAAAACACAAGGGAAAAATTGCCCACTCATGGAGTTTAGGGACTCGTGTACGTCTGGGGATTGACAATGATGATGTACGGAGCTGGTGGCACTTTGAGGGACTGGGACTACTACCGTACTGGATGTTACAATCATGTAAAACATTTATTTTTATTCACCTATGGATCATGCATGTACCTCTTGAGTAGTTGGGAGAATCATTAATGAACTTATGTTAACCGCAATATGTTTTCAGTTCATCAGACCGGGAAAAGAACCTCACGAAAGCGGGCTCGACCTAAAAGGTCCTATCAAGATGAGCAGCAAGGCATGGATATCCGCTCAGCGTGGCAGACCACCACGAGGCTCGAGCGACACTCGATCCAACGGTTGACTACGATTTCCAAGTTATATTTCAAAACACAACGCATGAACAGTGAAAATGAAGGGTCGACTGGGGACCGATGGGTGAACATGACAAGCACTTGTTCTTCAGATATCCCAGTTGGACAAGCATACAAGAAACTAAAAAGTGGCCATTTGGGGCAAAAATGAGAATAATGCAATTGCATTAAATAAAGTGCATGGATTTCAGTTTCACTGTGGTGTATCAGTTGTGTTTCATGGTAAGTGTACCTTTATGACAAGTGTCCAACGTGTCAAGCACACATAAACAGTAGCAAGGAACACGACGTTGGATCGTGGACGATCGCAACAAGCGGCACGCGCGACGTCGTGTTGCGAGTGGTCGCATCGAGAAACTCCAACAAGAAGTTGGGAGGGGTGAGAACATCAAGGTGCAAAGTCTATCGCCACCGAGAAGTTGACTGAAAAAAAATTGAAAAAAAGAGTTATGGTCTACAATACTTTTGATGACCATTCTGGAAAGTGGTCAAAATTCTGTCACCCAATGAGCAGAAAAAAATTGAGGTCAATGCATGGCAGGCCAGGGATGAAGGACACTTAGTGTACAGTTTAAGCACTCGTGTATGGCTGGGATGTAACACTCCATATCCCCTTTAGATATGAAAAATTGGTGTGCTAGCAGACATGGGTTGTTGACGCCTGAAATAGCTGTCAACTGGATGATCGAAGTCTTGGAGGTTTTTGTAGGGCTCCGTGCTGTTGTGTGAAATGTCGTAGTTATGCCATTCAACTACATGTTTTTTTTTTTTTTTTAAACTTTTTTGTCAATGTCCAAGGATGTCTTCAATCACACTATGTATCTCCCTCCACTTGGATTGGAGGCGGAGGAGCGACATCTTGGCCAGGGAATTTCCTGCTAGGATCCCTTCAGTACTTGAAATTTTGTGGCGTAGAATACGCCGTTGGTTGTCGTGCTGTCTGTTAGGCGAAGTTGAGCCACAACTGGAATTTAGATCTGCTTGATCTCAACAGGCCCAACAGCTGGAATGTGAGCTTCACGAAGTAGTTTCCACGGAGTTTGATTTTTGCTGAATTGATTGGGACACAATCGGTAACATTATGTTTGCTCTTATGTTCGAGGACGGAAAGCATTTGATACCTAGACCCGACTGTCGTAATGCGACATCACTTTGTGCCAAAAGCATGGAGTGAAGCAGTTGTCTCTGTCCCTGATGATGATGCATGGTACATCATGTAGTTGTACCACCTAGTTTAGGAACAGCTGTGTTGTTCTTTCTGTGGTGAGAGTGGTTATCGTCCAGATAAAGCAGAACGTCTAAAAAAACCACCGCGAGGATGGTGTTAATCTCTGCAAAGTAATCAATACTTCAACGAGATCCATGAAAGCCGCTCGCAAGAAGCTCTCAAAGGCAGCCATTGAGGCAGCAGGGTTACTCAAAATCAGTACACCCGGAGGTCCGGGGACAGATCCCCCTTCCCATGACGTTGAGGTGGTGAGGCACCTCTACAAAAACCATGGCATGGTGACAAATTACAGCTTCCTTCAGAAGCAAAGACTTCTTGGTGATGTGTACGCTCATCCAATGGACAAAGACGCACAATTACCACGAGACCATGGAGGCCATTGCTAAGGCTCCAACAACATCAGAGCTGAAGATGGCCTCCACTAACTTGCTCCTCCACGTAAGGCTGAGCATAAAAAACCTTAACCGGGATCGTCAGCTTTTCCCTCTTTCTACGCACAAAGTGACACTTTGTTACAATAAGATGAAAAAGGTGCTGAAGAGTGTTACCATGGTGTGATTCGTAACATGGGCCATAGTGTGACGACCAGTGCTAGTGTCAACGATGACCAGCCTGCCTTGACGGCTTCGGGGCCAGTCATGAACACACTGTTCCTTTAGATATTGGATGTCATTTGTAAGGGCATGAAGTGGGCCAGCTGGCTCATTTACATAGAATACGTCACGTTCCTCCACAAAGCTCCACTTTTTCAGTGGGAAGACTATGCCTTGACACGACTTGAAGAAAAGCTTTTCAAGTACATGGTCAAGGAATGGGCACCGTATTAGCCTCACCTGGAATGGCAGCCCATGCCATGGGAGGATTTACGTACTATCATGTGCACTCAACACAAGGAGGTGGGACTTAAAACAGCTCTAGAACTTCAAGAAGCATAGTAGCTTGCTCGATTCATACTTGAGCAAGATTACCATGCTTGTCAATGAGGCCAAAGGCTATACCAAGGGCTGCAAGACACACATCTTCAAGTATCCAAAGTATTTTTAGCTGGAGTTCTTGCGTGGTGGCGTGTACAGCGAGAAGCTGAAGGAAAAAAACACCATTGCCGCAATGGGCTATGCACGGTTGAGATGGTGGATTCTGCGGGACCACATGAGCAAAATGTAGTTGATGAACCAGAAGTAATTGTTGGTTGTACAACCTAATGCACATAAAAAAGAAGGTCACAACACGTGTATCAAAACTACAATGGCTGGAGGGATAGATGGAGAACATGTTGAGATCAATGGCAAGAAAATTGTAACCTCCTCCCTGGCCAAGAAGGTTGGCAGACACAAGGTCCAAATACACAGGCGTAGCGATAAATGACAAGATGTCGGTAGCACACGAGTTGTGCAACCTGGCCTTCCATGAAGGCCTCTGTGAGAATTGCATGCAGTTGGGGCATTTCATGGCATACTTCCTTCAGGACGTAGGTGTTGAACAGGAGGTCATAACACTAGCTGCAACTATGACACCACGTGATGGTACAGGAGGCGGCCATGGATAAGGTCACAGACTGGGCCGTTGCTCTGGCAATGGACCTGGCCATGGAAACGGACAAGGCCATGTTGTAGGTTTCCTCCACTCTACAGTAATGTAGGTGGGGTCTACTCGATCACGAGTGTGGGCTCATATTCTTAGACGAGGATATAAAACAATTCAGATTTTGAACGAGTTTGGATTTCATCTACATTTTCTCCCCTCTTTTAAACTTACTGGCCGCCATTTTCCACTTAAACTTGCATCTCCATACGGGATACATAATAACTCCTGCCTAGTGGTGGAGACACCAACCACTATTCAAGAGTTAGAAGATGCAGTGTCTGAAGCAAACACCCTCAAGGTGATGAGCACAATCACATTAGTGAATGTTGCTCACCTGCTAGAATTCAAAGACTGAAAGGTACTTGCTAGATTCATCCACAACCACAAAACATGGACTCAATCTGGCAAATCATGGGAGTTACGGTGTCCGCCATACCGGTTTTGTGTTTATCACAAACTTGGCTTGCTGTCAAGCCTTTCCTCTTGGATGAGTGGAGGCAACATGACCAGGGAGTTCAAAGAACACCTAGCTAGTGCTCCTACAAAAGTGATGGCTGAAACTGAAGGAGACGACTGCTTTGTTTGTCTTGGCCTTACCTGAGTGGTGGGCCTGAAGTACAAGCAATCGTATGGCGTAGTTGCCATTGGTGACAACCACATGATACCCATGATTGGTACTTGGAATGCAAAAAACTGCATTGAAGGGTGTACACAAAGTGTCACTTTGAAGGTACTCGACCTTCTTGACCCATTCAACACGGCTATTGGTGCTCCTTGGCTCTACAAAAACAATGCTTTGATATTCTTTGAATCAAAGCAGTTGAACCCTTGAAAGGGATAGCATCAATTCACCTTGTTTTGAGTACCGAGTCGGAACCAACCCGACGTAAAGTCCACTCCACCTTGTATGTGATGCACTTCATTAAGCACACTTGATAGGGTTGTCAAAATACATTGGCCTAGCTTCAGAAAGCGGGGGACAAAGAAATGGAACATCTGCTGGTTGATTTTTTAAACGTATTCTAATATCCACCAGCTATGCTTCTACCACAATGACACATGTGCCACTCAATTCTGCTGCAGCCAAAATCGACTCCTCCGGCTGGACCCATGTATCACATAACAAAAAGGAGAGAGGAAAAATGTTGAAGCAAAACATACCTTGTGAAAGAGTGGGTTAAGTGGAGTAGCTCGTGGTTCGATGGTCCCTTTTTTGAGTGAAATGGATGGTAGTTTATGCATGTGCATAGTCTACTGGATGTTCAACGAGCACCTTACCACAGATTGAGAACATGTCCAATCAACTCCAGGGGGCAAAAGCATTGTTGTCCTTATGTTTTTCTCAGGGATACCATAAAATCAACACCTCACAATATGATGTCTCCAACAAATGGTTTTGGACACACTTGGTACATAATCAATTTTGAGTATTGTACTTTAGGCTAACAAGCACCTTGCCAAAAATTTAATGAGAAATGAACGAAATATCTACCAAGAAAATGTCGGTTGGTCTTAGTTTACCGATACAACATCCTGGTTCTCTCTGAAAGGATAGAAGAGTACATTGAAAATTTGAATGAGGTCTTTGCAATCCTATGGGGACGAAATTTCTATGCAAAGGTGAGAAAGTGAAAGGTTTGCATGGGATGAGCCTGAATACTTTGACCTTGTAAACTGATTTCAAAGTTTTCTGAAAGGATATTCAACCTTGATTGCTCCACAAATCAGGTTTGTGCAAAACGACGTGTGTTGGGGATGGACAACCAAGTGCAATAGTCATATTATCAAACAAAAAACATACATCTATAGTACATGCCATAGCCCTTGCCGTAGAGCGGTCATCGAGTTTTGTATGAGAGCCATGACCTCATCCATGCGGAGATGCAAAATACGACAAGTGATCAAGAGCTCCTCGTCATGGTACACGCTTTCAAGACGTGGTGTTGTAACTTTGAGAACTCTGAAGGGGTATGTCGGTCATAGTTGATCAAAATTCATTGGTTTTTCTTTCAACACAACCAAACCTTTCAATATGACAACCGCGTCTGAGTGAATGCCTAAGTCATCCCTTTTTTGCATAAGAGTACCAGCCAGGAAGCATAAACGTGGCAGATCCAGTAAGCTGATAGCACATATAAACAAAACTTACCAGTGAGGTCAGTGGCCATTGTAGAAGGTACAACGGAGAAACCAAGTCTCCCCTTACCTTTGCAACAACCAACTTGAGATGTTATTCATTTCATCAGTGTTGTGTACAGGATTTGGATGGGATAACATGTGAATGATTGCTTTTGAGATTCCTCAAATGTAGAATAGGGATTGTTTACAACTGTGGGATTTCATTTGCACAAAGAACAAGTTGCTATGCTGGACTCGATAGCCCTCTAGACAAACATTATTTTTCAATTCCCAAAGGCAGGTCACATGGGACCACAAGAATGAGTAAATGACCTCTAGGATGACTTTTGGTGGTCCGGATGATGTCTAAAAGTACTGCATTGCATGTAACCCTTGTCTCAAGAGCAATGCTAACAACAAAAGGCATGTTGAAATCCACCAACAGCTTCTCGTTCCTGGGACTCCATGCGATTGTGTCAGCATAGACTTCATCACCGACCGTCGAAACACAGCCCGTGGACATGATGTGATACTAGTGGCCGTGGATCTCATAACAGAGATGTCACGTTTCATTCCCACGACCACTGATGTGACCATGATACCATAGTGATACATAGATTTGAACTTGTATATGTTCTTGGTGGTTTTTCTTGAACAAAACTTTCCTTCAACGGATTCATTAGATACACCTTAAACATTTGTATTCAGATCCTTGTTTTTACTTGTGCTTTCTTCTTGGATTCTTCATTATCCCTAATTATTTCTCAGAGTTTTAATTGTACAAACATTCTGTCGTCATGTCCTGTGGTGTACTCAATTTTGACAGATTTCATTTGATTCAACTTCGCGCAGCAAGAATGTCAACAAGAGGTCATAGGAAAAAATGCGACATCAGCAACTCAAGCAATGGTGGGAGGTACACTCAGAGGTTTTGTAAGGCTATGTAACATAGAAAATACATAGAAAGCACATCCACTTCTCGCATTCAAACAACCAAGTCCTCCCCAGCAACCTGGACATCTGCAAACAGAAGCTCGTTGATGAAGGAAGTAGCCTCCCACTGGAAGAAGGGATCAAAGACACGGGCGAAGTTGGTTTTGGCCCAAGCGGCCTTCACAAACTCCTCCTTGCGGACATGGTTCCACGCTTTGTGGAACCACGTGCATGCCTCCTCGAGGATGGCCATGCTGATGTTTGATGGCAGGCCTGCCTGGATGCAGCCTGTGCCCCATGCGGCGTACTCCTTTTCAGTCTTCTTCTTTTATGAACACATCACAGCAATGTTACTGGGTTGCGCCTTGGACGTGCAACCTGTAGACATGTAGCAAGTGCAGATGTAAGATAAGTTTTGCACAAGCCACGTTGAAACGTGGTGCAAGCACGAGGCCGCCATGCATCTAAGTTCGACAACATGTCCGTCTTCTTGGGTTCAAGGCACATCTTTATGCACATGCTGTTTTAGTGCGGCACAACAATAACGCGCACCCATTTGCATGTCATGTCCCCGTTTGCCCAATGGTTGGGGGTGAATGTCAGGCTCACACCATCATCTTGCATGGCGCGCACATTTGGTTTGCGTGGAAGGCACCAGTGCGTCTTGTCCTCAAAGATGAGTGGGAGGGAGAGGATGTCACCGATCATGGATACCATGACAAGTGCCGTGATGTGCCTTTTATCCTCCATCTGAAGGATGCCGACATCCTTCAAGCCGAGTTGTGCAAAGGTGCGGTCAGCCAATGGAATCGAATGCACTTCGGTGTGTTCAAAACTGAGCACAAAGAAAGGGTTGACCTTGTACAATGTCACCATGGTTGTTGCCCACTGGTGGAACTTCAACTTCCGTGTCTCTTAATTAATGGGAAACTTCTAGGTTGCTGTTGGTCCACACCGCCACGACAAACCTGGCTCTTTCTTGATGAACTCTCAAACCCATGGTCGGCCAAAAGCTCAAGCCCCAAGATGCTCCAACTCATCGGGAGCATGGCAAGCCATAGTCACGAATCTCCCGAAAAATGATCATGCTATTCAGTGTGTTTCCAGCTGTCCTTGCGTCAATGAGCCGTTTCTTGAACTCGGTGATGACCCTGGGGCGCATTGCAATCCACACATGCTTGTCCTGGAAGCCATGCTTCCTCTGTTGTGAGTTGGAGACAGGCATAGAAGGCATGCTGGCAAAGGAAGTGATGACGTTCTGGGCGTATTGCGGCTTTAACAAGAGGGGCAATCCTGGTTCAAACCAGTTGGGCACAGTGGACACCAAATTTTCAAAGACACACTGGCTGTTGGGCGTCCAAAATGTGCGCAAAAGTCATTCGACGACTGCATAATTTGTCTTCATGTCCTTCCTTGCTTTTTAGATTGTCCGGAAGTTCCCGGAGCCAAATCATTCACAAAAGTACATGCACTTCCTTGCACTTGCAATGCCTGTGGTGGAGTCATTTGACACCGTGCTCGTAGACAGCTGTAATGTCATGTATTATGTTTTGGTGCTATCATTGGCACCTTGAAAAAGCTGCCATTGTCGTCGCTCGCGGAGCTGTTGCTGTTTTCAGTGCTGCTCACGGACACAACATAATCGGCACTATTGCTGTCGTTGGCCGCTATTGAGCCTGGACTGCCATTGATGTGTACACCCAAGAGCGCTGCTGTGTAATTGGAGCACTGCATGTTGCAAGGGACTTGTCATCAATCGCCTTAGCCTTGCACTTTTTGGTGTACATCAATGGGCGTCTCATAGTTGTAAGAGGATGTGTTGCCTTGTCCTCATCACACAGGTGTTGTTGCTACCAAATGCCAGTCCCCACTGCCTCATGGTCTTGGGAGCAACCAACAACATCTTCCAGACGATGTTGGTAGTTTGAGTCAGGCGGGTCACACAACACGAGCGGTATGGAGGCTGGCTGAGATAAGATGCGACTGACTTAGCCGCATTGGTAAACGTTGTTGACGTTGTGCAGGTAGGCTGTGGAATTTTTGTGGCATCCACGTCAAGGACGTGAACCTTGCGTGGTCTTCCAACAGGCCGCTTTGGTGGAGGAGGGCCTTGGCAGACAGCCTGCGTAATCCGGCGGGCACGTTCTTCCGGTGACAAATTTTTAAGGAAACGGTCCATGGTGTTGAGTAGGCTACAGGCGAATTGTCGACAGATGGCAGTTGAGAATGGTGTCCTGTGATTTGGGCACTGCACTTCTCACAGACCGCATCAGACAGAGTGCACTCATTTGACCGTTACAGTGCTCAAAATAAAAATCCAGCAGTGTACAGTGTCCTGTTGTGGGAGCATCGACAGGGAGACTCGCAAAAGTCATGACTGAGAATGACTCGCGGTTCCGTGATTGCAAGAGGACTGGCCACCGTGCATAGTGAATGTCGACTCTTTATCAATACATTGAAGGATCACATATACTCATTCAAAGGAAGCTGAGGAATCACCCAACGAACTCTTAGGCTGGATCCCGAGTAAAAAATCAAAGACTCCTTGAATTCCAAAAGAAAAAGATGACATACAATGGAGCACTTTAGTATGAGCTTGAAATAGATCCAAGAGCTGATGCAAGGCAAAATTCTTGCCACAAAAATGCTCAATATGTAGTATCTCCCACCAACCTGGCCCCATGGTTCTAGTAGTTCCTCCTCACCTTGTGAAACATTTTTGTTCTTTTCTCACTTTCGGGGGATTTCTTATTTGATAAACTTGACTCTTTCAAGACAACTGATCCAAATGACTTCATATGTCAGTCACAGGAGCTTGAAATTATGCTGTGCAAGTCTGGGCAAGACTATTTGATGCCGCCCTGCACACTTGGACTGAACTGTGTGGCCTGCTGCGTCCAGACTTAGCGCCTGAGCAGCAATGGCTGCTCAGCTGCGAGAGAGAGCACTCAAACTCAAAGGTTAGCTCGAGAACTACAGTTGGAAGTGAGTGTTGACTGGGCTGACAGCAAGAATGAGGTTTGGCGAGTGACCCCTCCCACACTAATCTAGGCCCTCACCTTTGTGAGGCTTGTTACTCAGTGTACCAACTAATGGAGAAAATGCATCATTTTTTGGCCTTTGGGGTTCTCTCGGTGAGCCCTGCCAGAGGAGCGACAGCCCCAAACCCGGGTGTTGTCCATTTTCTCCCCAAAACCAGACCATACCAAAGTATGCACACTGCGAACGTATTCCTGAAGTTAAAATTAGCTAGAAGATTTACACACAAGACTTAAAGCTGCCTAAGCCTAGGCAGATAGCATGCTTGAAAGAGCAGCTGTCATGAATTTTGGTGGCATGAGCACCGGTGGCTGCTGTCGATGGAGCTGGATGTGCACTGCTACCAAGTGTAAGACTCTACGCAAGGAGACGGGAGCCACGTCTCTCAAAACGGTGCGGCGTCCCCTCCATCGCACAATGCACGCCTTTGTCAACGTCCGCCAAGTCAGTCATCCACACGAGCACGGACACAAGCTGAGAGGTCACAGCACAGATTAGTGAGATAGTGCACACGCAAATTACAACACTCCTCCATGACCCATGGGTTCTAGTGTGCATACACATGCAGAGGTCATACATCAACAGTGCATAACACAAGCCACACTCCTCCATGGTCTCATGCCCCCATAGTCCAAAAAATTATTCAAGAAGTGCGGACATACATAAGAAAGATCAAGGTAAGGAAGCTCACATATACAAGAAAACACACTCATAGATGTAAACCAACCAAAGTGATAGCCCTTTTGAACAGTGCACGCTTGACGACCTTGGGCAAGAAGGCAGGCAGCTGTCGCACAGTCCTGATCCACACAATGCAGATCCTGCCCTCACACAACAAAGTGGACACATGGTGACAATCCACCTTGATGTGTTTTGTGCTCGTGCAATGAATGCCAATGTTGTTTGCAATGGTGACAGAATTCACGTAGTCACAATGCAGTGTGATGGGTAATGTAGGCTGACAAAGATGACACAGCAAACGACATAGCCACGCACCCTCGCATGCACCGAATCCAATGCCACATTGTCCGCCTCTATATTATTACTTGTAATGTACCCCTTCTTGCATATGCGCCATGCGACAGCTGTGCCACCAACAAGGAAGATCCATCTAGTGCAGCTCTTCTCATTTATGCTTCTAGCCTAGTCACTTTCCCTATAGCCCTCAACGACAACAAATGGCTGGTGGCGGAATTTCAATCCACAACATGGGGTGGGGATAACGTATCTCACCAGGCAAATTGCTGCATCTAAGTGTAACTTGTTTGGAGACTAAGGGAACTGAGCTAGTAGGTTCATGGCAATGTCTGGCTGTGTGGTGGTGGCAAGGAACATGAGTGACCCAATGTCAAGAAGTAGGGCAGTCACATCGACACTTACACCTAGTGTGTCAGCATCAGAAGCTTTTGGCATTTATCTGGCCGTATGGGGTTATGGGAGTGGATGCACTGAGTACGGTGGGTAAGAATTCCGCATAGGACTCGAGCAGCGTCTGCACGTAGGCTGCCTAATACACACGGAAAATGACCCGGGCACAATCACGCTTGATCTCCATGCCCGGAAACACCCATGTAGTTCCAATATCTTTCATCTTGTATGTGGAATTCAGCAAATATTTCACTCGCTGGATAGTGGCGTGGTCAGGGGATGCAATGAGTATATTCTCCACATAGACGAGCACAATGACAAGGGTGGTGTCCACTTGGTTGAAGAAGAGAGCCGGATCTGCAGTGCTATGCATCAAGCCACCCTTCAAGAAGGTGTGGCTCATCTCAATGTTCCAACACCACGGAGATTGTTTGAGGCCATATAGGGATTTCCTTGGTTGCCAAATACAACCCATCCCATCCTCAGAACCTGGGGGCTGGGCTATGTAGAGCTCCTCACCATCAAGAGCACCTTGCAAGAAGGCATTGCTCAAATCCATCTAGTGGAGCTCCCAGACATGTTATGCGACCATGCTGAAGAGCGTCCAACTGGTAGTGAAGTGGAAAAACGGCACAAAAACCTAGTCGAAGTTCACTCTTGGTACCTGTGCAAAGCCTTTGGCGGTAAGCTAAACTTTGCACTGGTCTAGCATGCCGTCTAGCTTCCACTTGTGATGAAAACCCTACTTGGCCCCAATGGTTGTACGACCTAGGGGCAAGTGGACCAGCTTGTACAAAACATGCTCATCAATAGCAGCCACTTCCTCCTTGCAAGAAGCATCCAACTGGGCAGCACCGGGTGTGGCCCCTGGTCTCACGGAGGCTCCGTGGATTGGCTATCTGAAGAGACGGCTTGGCTTTCAACAGACGAGCGGTGCCAAGACCTGTTGGAGCAAATTACAAGGAGGCCGAGACAACACGTAGATGCTCTTGAGACTTCAAGGCATAACCCAGTGCGGATCCAGGATAAAGGTCTGCTATGACGACATCAAAGGCAGTTAGATCAAAGGCCTTTGTCCATGGATCCTTACAGCAGTGTGAGAAGGGGGTGTGGGACGGAGGGTAGCGGCTGGTAGCGGCCGAACGATGACATAACGCACGTCTAATGGAGGTACTGGGGTGTGTGGGCGAAGATGACCACCAACATTGCATGATTATGTTGGATCAATACTAGAGGAGTGGATGTGCCAGGGTCGAGGAGGCAAAGACACGACACATCCCTCTACTGGAGTGACCAATGTAGGAAAACTGCCAGACTGGTTGACTAAGGCAACGACGAGAGTGATGGCATCCGTCGCCTGGGTGGCGGTGTCCGCAGCCAAGGAAGTAGACTTAGTAACCTCGTTGGCGATGTCAGTGGCCGAAGAGGTGGGCTCAGCTGCCTGGTTGGCGATGTAAGCGGTCGAAGAGGTGGACTCAGCTACGTGGTGAGAACCTTTAGGATTAGATTCAAATGGGGACTCTTTAACAACGGGATTGTCCAGTCTGTGTGGAGGCGTAGGTGACATGGTAGAACCAGGGACTTTGGACATTGTTAGACAGGGAGAGGCATCGTGCACTGATGCAGAATCTTCCCCATGCAATTGCGGCAATAGGCCTTGGCACAGACAAAAGGGAGATTGCGTGCAGAAAGCACCACAGACACTAGAGCGTCACGTGACTCGATGATGCGATGCCGGATAGGATCCCAGAACCTCCAAGCCTTTGACTAACGAGACACTCCAAGAAAGGTACAAAGTCAACCATGGGGATCCAGCTTGCCACCCCGCTTGTCTTTTGGGAGCTAGACATTGGCGATGCAACCCCAGACATGCGTAAGACAAAGATCTACTCACTGCCCACACCAAAACTGGTAAGGAGTGATAGGATGGGGCAAGGGACTGTGGAGAACTCTGTTCCAAACCCAGGACATGTACAACATGGCCTCAAAGAAGCCCTCTGAGTGGCTCGACTCAATGCGCATTATGGAGACCACATCAGCCATGGTGCGGTCCTAGCACTCAAAGACATTGTTCTGCTTCAGGGTGTAAGGAGCAGATGTCTCATGTCTGACGCCACGACCATTGAGGAAAGCATCTGCATCTCTCAACCTCTGTCAGAATGGAAGCAAAAAAGGGGATGACCAGACTTGCGCTCTGTGGCCAAGAGCTAATCACAAATCGTAGCCACGGCATTATTCTTCTGCCAATGACAAAACACCCATCTAAAGCGAGAGTAGTCGTCACTGAGGGTGAGAACGTAACGACCATGCTCCGCAACATACTCGACAGGTAAGGGACCCATGAGGTCAGAATGGACCAGCTCAAACGGGTGGGAGGCATGGGAAGAGGAAGCAGAATAAGATGACCTATGCATCTTGCCTTGAGCAGATGCATTCAGTTTTTCAAGGCAACTCAAAGGTAGCTGGATCAAGGCCAGGGGCAAGCTGCGTGTAAAGCATGCTCTGACTGGCAGAGCTATGTATGTGGAATAGATGACAGTGAAGGAGGTGAGTATGTTGCGGGGATAGAGTGCTCGTGAAAAACACATGCACCCCGTCTGAAGACAACGGTAAGGAAACAGAAGAAAAACAAGTGACATACCATAACTCATCACGAGACTCTGCATGTAACATCACACGACTGGATGGACCCACTAACAAGAGAGTGCAGAAAGTCCATGCTCATGCGGTTGAGAGTAGTGACAAATGAAATGACGAGCTCAAGGACAGACACATATAACACAACAGTGATGTAGACATCGCCACACGGACCCCGAAAACAGACAACACCAACTCTACAAACAGGAAGTACCTGAACGGATCCAGTGCAAACACTCGGGTAATCACCAACCGGGCCAAACATATTGTACGCCTGATGACAAGACATCATATGATGCGTAGCACCGGAATCAGTGATCCAAGTGCCACCAGGGTTGCAGACAGGTGCGATAGCATTGTAGTGAGCAACCTGACATGATGCAAGCAACAGGCGCTGCGCAGGAGACTGAGACGCAAAGTGTGTCTGCAAATCATCAAGGTAGACAAATTCATCTAAGAGGGGAGTATGAACACAATGGTCATCCAGAGGAGGATTGAAATGTAGAGTAGTCTCAGTCTGACAGATGTCTGTGCCCTCCGGACTAGCAGACATGCAACTCGTACTTCCATGGGGCTGACGAGGAGGGGTGGCAAGGAAGTGCGCAATGAACTGCTCTAGCTGGCGCTCACGCATTGAGGGCCCGGGAGTCTGGAGGTAGTGCAATGTGGCCATGTAGGATGGAGGATCCATGGTGTAGCTACAACGATGGAGGTGACCATGCCAGATATGAAGTCCATGCAGCAACAGGTTTGATAGAAGGAACGAAAGGAGTCGGGGATGTAGTCGTGACTGCTGTAGTGCCAATGTTGGAGACCGCTACTGATGAAGTGGAGGAAGTGCCAATTAGAGAGGTGGTCGTAGCTGCAGCAGTACCAAGGCGCCACTCACGCTCACGTTGCATGTGTTGGCGGTGACAACACAAAACTCATCACTGGGTAGTGGGCATGTATACCAACCATGACCCGGTTGGCCACATTTGTGGGAGAAAAAAGAGCTGCTACTGGAGGAGCTGCAATTAGAAGGCTTATGGTTCTTCCCCTTACCCTTCTTCCCATGCCCCCCCTTGTCATGGCTAGCACCACGCATGGCTCCGGTGGCACTAGGATTCCCAATCGATGAAGACGTAGGAGAGGTAGAGCTGACTACTACTGATGCCTCTGGGTCCAACCATGGTTGCGAGTGGTAGACGCTGCCACTAGTACTGTGTTTGCTACTGAGTGACAATAAAAGTTGTGAACAAAATCAGTAACTTCTTTTTGGATGAGACTTTTGAACAGGAAAATGACATTTTTTTTCAGAAATACCCCACCACTTCTTAGGTATTCCCTTTGACAATTTACTCATATGCCCAATTCTCCTGTTCTGGCTGGTGGCCGGCAGCCTGTCAGAGCTACGCAGAAGCTTGCGTGGTTTCCATGGAGCTTCCACAACACATGTCGATGCTGTTGCTGTCGCTGATTCCGCAGCACGATGCTTTTACTAATGTTGTTGTTGTGTGCTACTGCTGTAATCACCAGGAGCTGTTCCTACGGTTGCCATTGCTACCACTAACGTTAATTCTGTTTTTGCTTCTTTTGTTGCTGCAACTACTGCCACTACTGCTGCTGCAACTGCTGATGCCACACGGCTACACGGCTACTACCCTCTACTCAGCTGCCACGCGGCTGCTGCTTCTGTTGCTACTACTACTACTACAGTTGCTTCTACTATTGCTCATGCTGTAGCTGCTTCTCGGCTACTGCTAATGTTGCTGCCACTGCTGCTACCTTGCTGCTTCTGCTCGTGCCACGTAATGAGGGAGGGGGAGCGTGATTCCGAATGCATTTTTCTTTCTTACTTCTTGGATATCCGGTTTCCGGGTCTAGCGAGGCTGATTCCACGACTACTGACGTGGCTGCATCCGGCAGGAAGTGTATGCCGGGAAGTAGAGAGGAGGCGGTTCAGAAAAAATGTGAAATAAGGGAGGAGACTTCCCTGCTACTTGGTGGTGCCATCGCCACGTGCGTCGGCTCCATGGTCAGTGTTGTGCCTCTTTGCATTGGCCGCGTGGACCCTTATGCTACCACCATCATAGGGTCAATACCGTGATTTCTGTTTTGCAGAAATTCCCCCGCGTTAGGAGCATTTTGAAGCTGCCAACAGGTGAGGCTAACTCTGCTGGGAAGATCCTGGGAGAATTTCTCCTGCTCTTGCGTGTATGGAGGTCTGTCAACGTTGTCTAGCACCTTTATGCCACTACTGCTGCATAGTCCACTACATCCGCTACGCTATGGCTCTCATACCAAGCTTGAAATGATATTGTGCTGGTCTGGGCAAGACTATTTTATGCTGCCTCACAAATTCGAATGAAGTGTGTGGGCTGCTGCACCCAGACTTAGCGCTTGAGCAACACTAGCTGCTCAGCTACGAGGGAGAGTACTCAAACTAAAACGTTAGCGTCATAACTACAGTTGGAAGTGGTCCAATTTTCCTGAAAACTAGACAATAGCAAAATTTGCATGCTGCGAACGTAGTCGTGCAGTCATAATCAATTAAAAATATCACACACATGACACACGTCGTTATGGCTACCTAAGCCTAGGCAGACAGCATGCTACAAAGAGAAGCCGTCCATAACGGTCGGTGGCATGAGCGCCGGTGGCTGTTATCAATGGAGCTGGACGTGCATAGCTACCAAGTGGGAGACTCCACGCAAGGAGACGGGAGCCACGTCTCTCAAAATGGTGTGACGCCCCCTCCATTACTCAGCGCCTGCCATTATCAACGTCCACCAAACCAGTCATCTGCGCGAGCATGTACACCAGCCGAGGAGTTAGAGCACATACCAGTGAGACATGGCACATACAAATCACAACAGGTTCTACAGATGCTGTTGCAAAAAGAAAAAACAACGCTCTCTATGACCCCTTACTCTGCAAGCCTATCGGATGGCTGTTGTCCCCCCCCCCCCCTCCCTCCCCTTCTTTTTTAGTCATTGCTCTAGCCCTTGCTCTTGGCCTCGCTCTTGTTTTTTTCATGGGCTCCTCTCTCGCAGCTCTCTTTAACCTCCTGTCGATTCCCTTGTTGGTCAAGTGGTATGCAATCTGGCTTCCTTCTATCCGGTACTATCCCAAGGTTATAGGCATCAACAATAATTACTCCTTGGAAGTTTGAGTTTCTCGTTCAATAACCTTGTTGCCAAAACGGTCCTTTCAGAGGAATTTAGGCACAAAATGGTGAAACAAAGCCATGGAAGGCCAAACATGGGTCAACATGACTCTAGAAAACACGTGATAAACCTATGGAAGTTGAAAAATATTCACTAAAGTCATTTATGCCGTTCTCGTAAAAGGACAAGATGTAAAACCATGAAACTACGAGGGAGTTCACAAACAAACGAATCCGATAAAGAAACCTAAAACCTCTATAAATTTGAAATCCCCACCATAACATCTCGTGTAGTAGGAGGGCCAGTCCCCCCCCCCCCCGTCTCTCACAAGAGTGATGGGTGGTTGAACGACACCCCTCGCCATGGCAAGAGGTGGCCGGCGACAAGCCCTTTGCTGCATGTTGGCCAGACGGATGGCCGGCGGCCGGTCAGGTGATTTCTACTTCGAGGAAGGAGGAAAGTGGTTGTACTTTTATGACAAGTGCCGGAATTGTCAAGCACATGCATACACAAGCAAAAAACATAATGAGACATTATTGGGGTCTTGGGCACTTGAGTCGAGTGATGCGTGTGACACCATGTCATGAGTTGTTACTTCAAGAAAATTTGCTGATAAATCAATGGTTTTGAAGATATCGAGGCACGTCATTATAAAAGTATGGCGTCGTGAAGACGTTGACTGGGGGTTTAGAGAATACGTTATGTTGACCACTCAAGAACGTGGTCAAACTTTTCAGAATCGTCAAGTCAACGGAGTATTGAAGGTCAAGGAAGGCGGCCTTTTTGCCCTTTAATCCAGAGGTCAATGCCTGATGAGCCACAAACATAAAGATAGAAATGTCCATTTGCAGAGTTTTAGGAACTCGTGTATATCAAGGACGTAAGACTTCTCCCGTTTTAGCCATGACTTCTCAATGTTTTGAGAGGCGTAGGCATATGACAGCTAAGATAATCATTGTTCTAACGATCAACATAATATAGACTGTTGCGTGTCTCCCATTTGTTATACAATGCATCATGGCCCTCCCACTTGACCGGACAATCCGTGACTTTTGCACCGCGTCGGTGTTCTAAAACATCTGTGATGGTGTACTCTGTGCCCTCATAAAAAATCATAGGAGTTGGGGGAGGTACATACTTACCAAGGAAGTATGTGCTAGAGTCTTGACAGGCTTTAGCTTGTTGATGTGGAATCATGGATAAAGAGCCATATTGTTTGATAGCTTGAGTTTTGCAATGACATGTGTACGCATCTCCTAGATTGCAAATTCTCCCTGCCATGTAGCTTAATGAAGTCCTGTCCTTGTAAACAAACATTCCCACTGGTGAGTATGTTGCAATCACCCGCTCGAAACTCGGTGTCTGTCCTGCATGCTTGTTACATGCTTCCTTCATAGCCGCTTGAAACTTCATGAGGATTTGGCAATTTTTTTCCTCGATGCTCTGGAAGTCTCGCTACTAGATTTCAGCTGTTGATTCTTTTCTTGAACTCTACAACCCCACCAGGGTTTAAGGGAGTTTGTCATAAACCACCTCAAATGGAAAATTCATCGTTCAAACTGGTGTTGTAGAGTTCCATGGAAGATTGACGGTCAGGGGTTTGCTTGTGAAGTTAGTGTCGCGTGTATTGCACGAAGTCCATAGCAGATTTTTAGCGTATGATTCATAGATTCACTTCTAATTTCAGTCTGGGGATGGACGGTCGCCAATGGCTACATCCGACCACCATAGCAAGTCATTAGATATTCCCAAAACCTACTTGCAAACCACCAATCTCAGTCACGGGTGATGGAGGAGAGGACGCCATATTGTCGGTCAACATTATTTCAAGAACGACTGGAATGTCCCATTGATGGTGTGGAACATCTTCAAGAACCCGTCAACAACCAAAAGTACTTTGTCAAATCCATCCGGTTTGACAGGCAAACCTGTCATGGAGTTTATGGAGATGTTTGACCATGGATCTTTGGGTAACGGTGGTGGTTGAAACAAACCAAGATATTTGGTTTGTTCGAACTATTGGCATTGGCACATGTCACATGTCTTACAAATTACATTTTTTTTGCACCTTCTCTCGCCAGCATTAATTTGTAAGTCTTTACAGTCTTGTCTTTGCTAAAGTGTATACACAGACCTTGTTGTGACCCTCCTTTATTGGCTTCATTTGTGGTTCTTCCTTTGATGGTAAGAGAATATGTTCATTAGGGTTCATCATATAAAACTTCACTTTATCATACCCGCCAAACCCCTTTTAGCCCTTTGCGAACAGCCTCACAAGGTACCTGTCTTGGTCCATGACCAACATGCGAATTGTGGCCACAAAGCCTGGTCACCGACTTAGGAAATCCTCTGGATTTTTTTTTCAAGGCCAATGTTTGATTTCATACTCAAAGATGGAATGAAGGAACTCCATCCATCAAGCTCGTCGATGGCTCGTATTTGGTTGAATTTTGAAAGATTTGAGTGTGCTGTGGCCGGTGAGGATGAAACATGTTTGGCATACCATATAACACCACCACGTCTTGAACACATGCAGGATACACTACATCTCCTTCTTGTACACTGCATAGTTTAGCTCCGAGCTATATGGTTTTCTAAAAAATTGTTCTCCAGCACCTTTAATGCGAAGATGATAGCTCCAAATTCTTGACCAGGTTTATTTGGTGGCCACGATTTATTCCACCGTTGGATCCAATAGTTACAAGGTTAGTGCCGATGTCAAGACGTTTTTCAAATAGTTGAACACTTCTTGTATGATATATCCTCACTCCACTCGGTAGTCTTATAAATGAGATTGGAAAGGGGCAATGATACCCGAGCGTTGTCCCTCACAAATTGCTGGTAGTAGTCAAACAAATCCATAACGACCCAGATAATCTGACCATTTCTTGGTGTCGGCCAATCAACGGCTGCCTCTATCCTTTTTGGGTCCATGGTGATGCATCCGCTGTGGATGATGTGGCCCAACAACTTGATTGACCTACAACCAAAGTCACACTTCAAGAGTTTTAAATGTTTTTGCTCTTAGCGTTTCTTTGAGAAGTTTTTTAGATGGCCATTATGCTCCTCTGAGATGTGGTTGTACACCAGGATGGCATGGAGATACATGACGACAAAGTCTTCAAGGCACGATGAAAGTGTTTGTGTCCATGGTCGCTATGAATAATGTGACATAATTTGCGAGACCAAACGACATGGCCATGAACTCATGTGGGATAGAACGTCTTCTTCTTGATTTCCTTATCAGATACGTGGAACTGATAAAAGCCTATGCATAGGTCAATTTTGTTCAAAGTATTTGCCCCTGGGAGTTGGCCACAAAACTTGTCTCCTCGTGGAAGGGGATAGTGATTCTTGATGGTAATGTTGGTTAACGCCTTGTAGTCAATGCATATCCACATCTTCATGTATCCTCTTCTCGTGCCTTGCACCCACTTGAGCTTATCCATTATGACCTCATGGGTCCCTTGCCTGTCGAGTCCGTTACGGAGCGTGGTCACTACATTCTCACCCTCGCTGGCTACTGCTCTTGTTTTTCAAAGGTGTTTTACCTCCGGTAGTAGAGCGAAGCAGCGGGTGCAATTCTTGATTGGCTCCTCACTGTTGAGTGCAAGTGTGGTCATCCCCTCTCCTGCTCCCGTTCTGACCAAGGTGGTGAGTTTATGGAGGAGGCGCATGCTTTTCTCATGAGCCGCAACGTCAGACATGAGACATCTATGCCTTACACTCTTGAGCAGAATGGTGTTTCTCAGCACTAGAATTGCTCCATGGCTGATGCGATCCGCACTATAAGCATTGAGTCTGGTCTATCGGAGGGCTTCTTCTTTGAGGCCATGCCGTACATGACCTCGGTTTTGAACAGATTTCCCCATGGTCCCTTTCCCCGTCTCGTCACTCCCTACCAGTCTTGGTGTGGGCAGTACATCTTCGTCTTGCACGCATCTGGGGTTGAGTCGTTAGCGTCTAGCTCTGAGTGGACCAGTGAGATGGCAAGCTGGCTCCTCGTGGTCGACCCTGTACCTTTCTTGTGTGTCTCGTTAGTCAAAGGCTCGAAAGTTGTGCGACCATGTCCTACATCGCATCATCGAGTCACGTGATGCCATGTTCTTTGAAGAGCTTTTCTTACGCGATCCCCCTTTTGTACGTGCCAGCACCCTCACGGCCTGCTACAGCCATTGCGTGGGGGAGATTCTACACCAACGCATGATGTTGCTCCCTGTCCATCAGTGTCTTGAGTCCTTGGTTTCACCGAGTCACCTACGACTCTGCACACACCAGATATCCCACCATAACAAAGTCCCCATCTGAGGATATTCCTCATATTGTTGATGATGCCTCTGAGTCCATCTCTTTGGCTACTGACTCCGCCGACAAGGCGACTGAGTCCACCTCTTTGGCCACTGACTCTGACACCCAAGCGATCGATTATCTCACCTCGGTCAGCCAGTCGAGTAGTCTTCCAACGTCTGTCACTCAAGTGGAGCGACCCGTCGTGTCCTTGCCTCCTCGATCCCAATACACCCACTCCTCTAGTGCTGGTCTAAAATACTCACACATTCCTGTCAGTAATCTTCGTCCACGCATCCCAGTGCCTCCATCAAGCATGCGTCCTGCCATCGTTCGGCCACCCTCGGCCAGTAGCCTCTGTCCCATGCCCCATTCTCATACTACGGTGACTGGATATCCAGGGACGAAGGCCTTGGGTGAGACTGCCCTTTCCATTGTCACAGGGGACCTTCATCCTGGATCCGCATTGGGTTATGCCCTGATTTTCTTGGAGCATGGATGTGTTGTCTTCATCTCGTTATCGCGTGCTCCATCGGGCAGCGCTTTTCTGTTGATAGTGAGGCCGTCTTTGCAGTCAGTCAATCAACAGAGACACCGCGAGGCCAGAGCCGCACTTGACGCCGCCTTGTGGGAATTTGTTTACAAGGAGGAACTGGCTACCATCAATGAGCATGTTTTTTACGAGTTGGTCGACTTATCCCACGGCCGTAAATCCATTAGGGCCAAGTGGGGTTTTTGTCAGAAGTGGACGCCGGATGGCATGCTTGACAAGTACAAAGCCTGGCTAACCACCAAAGGCTTTGCACAGGTACCAGGAGTGGACTTCGGCCAGGTTTTTGTGCAGGTTGGCCGTTTCACCACCAGCCGCAAGCTCTTCAGCATGGTCGCACAGCATGACTGGGAGCTCCACCGGATGGCATGAGCAATGCCTTCTTGGATGGCGCTCTCGATGGGGCAAAGCTCTACATGGTCTAGCCACCAGGTTTCAAGGATGGCACTGGTCGTGTGTGGCGACTATGGAAGGCCCTCTGTTATCTCAAACAACGCCTAGGTGCCGGAACACAGAGATCAGCCACATCCTCTTGTAGGGTGGCTTAATGTGCAGCGCCGTAGATCCACCTCTCTTCTTCACATTCATGGGCACCACCCTTGTCACCGTGCTCGTCTATGTGGACGGTCTGCTCATTGCGACCCTTCACCTTGCCGTTGTCCAATGAGTGAAGGATCTCCTGCATTCCACATACAAGATGAAACATCGTGGATGTGCTCAGGTATAATTGGGCATGGAGATCGAGCGGGAACTTGCCCACGGAATCCTCCATGTGCATCAAGCAGCCTACGTGCTGACATTGGCCAAGCGCCTTGCGGACCTCCTACCCACCGTACTCAGTGCATCCACTCCTATAACCCCATATGGTCAGATCAAGCTAAAAGCTTCTCACGGTAATATTCTGGGTGTGAGTGTGGACGTGACTAGCTTTCTTCGTATCACTGGGTCACTCATGTTCCTTGCCACCACCACACGACCGGGCGTTGCCTTTGCCGTGAACTAACTGACTCAGTTCTCTCAGTCCCCGTATCAGTTGCACCTACATGCAACAATCTGTGTGGTTCAATATGTTATCTCCACCCCACTTTGTGAATTGACGTTCTACCACCAGCCGTCCGTGGATGCCGAAGGCTACACGGATAGTGATTGGGCTGGGAGCACGGATGGTGACAGCCGCAATGGATGCATGTTCCATATTGGCGACACAGTCGTCTCGCGGCGTAGTGGCAAGGAGGGGTGCATTGCATACGGTACTACAAAGGCAAAGCACATGGCAATGGGTGCTGGGGCATGCGAGAGTGTGTGGATCAATTTTCTGCTATGTGAGTTTTGCTAGCTTGCATAGTCCATCACTCTCTACTGTGACAATGAGAGTGCCATCGCCATTGCAGACAGCGATGACATTCACCACACACCCATGAAACACATCAAGGTGGAGTATCACTACATACGCAGCTCGTTGCTCGAGGGCAGCATCCGGAGTGTGTGGGTCGGGACTGTACGGCGGTTGGGTGACTTTTTGACCAAGGTCATCAAGCGTGCATTATTTCAAGGCTGTTAGTTTGGTTGGTCTACATTCGGGAGTGTACTGTCTTGTATGTATGAGCTCCATTACCTTTTGTTCCTCCATGCATGCCCTCATTATTCGTGTGCTCATCCTCACACTTGCATGGACCTGTTGGACTATGGGGGCATAAGAGCATGGGGGGGTGTTACTTGTGTTGTGCATTGTCCATGGATGACCCCTGCACGTGTATGTACATTGATGTCCACCGATCATGGGTGTCGTGATTTACGTATGCACGGTTTTTGATCCGTGTTGTGACCTCTTGGCTGGTGTACATGTGCGTGCAGACGGCTGACTTGACGGACGATGACAACGGCAGGCGCTGAGCGATGGAGGGGACGTTGCATCGTCGTGAGATGCATGGCTTCCGTCTCCTCGTGAGGAGTCTATTGGTTTTTGCGCATCCTCATTGTGCTCTATTCTGTCCTCTCGGCTTGTGTACATCAGCGTGCAGATGACTGACGGCGAGATTCGACGCTGCTAGAGTGTCGTCCGGTGGAGCCGACGCACGCTGAGGCCTACTCGCAGTTTGCTGGAGCCTCCTCTCCCTGCCAACGTGCTCAGCTCCATCAGCAGGCATCCTCGGCGGTTGGGCCGCCGGCGGTCACTGCCACCACAGGTGCTGTCTGCATGTGTCAGGTGCTGGATGTGACTGTACCATTGCGTCTGCAGCGTCATGCTATCCATAGGGTCCATGTCTCATGTTGCGTGGCACTGTTTGGCATCATGGACCATCGTAGGCACTGCCTGGGTTCAGGCAGCCATAACTCTTTGCTGTTATTTTTCTAGCTGTCTCTGACCGCACAACTGCGTTTGCAGTGCTGGTATTATGGTATGGTCCAATTTTCAGGCAAAACGGACGACGCACGGGTTTTGGGCTGTCGGCCGTCTGGCAGGGCTCACCGAGAAAACCCTGCCTGCCAGAAAAGAGGTCTAAGTCTATTTTCTGATTGGCTGGTTAGCTGAGTAACAAGCTCTACAGAGTTTGGGGGAGCTAGAACTTGGAGGGGTCTCCCTTTGTTGCTCATTCTTCATTCCTAATCAGTCACTTTCTGTTTTCAGATGCTTTATGGCACAAACACTAGCGCACTCGTTTTTGAGTAACAAACCCAGAGCTTCCGGACATAGACTCTAGAGCAGCAGACTAAGGGGGCAGCAGACTTAAGCAATGAGCGTGGAAGCCCGCACGCTGCATCAACGACGTTGCTGCCCCAACCTGCTGCCTAGCGTTTCCTTCTTGGTTTCAGAGCCAGAGCGCAGCAGCAGCAGCAGCAGCAGAAGACTGGCGTATAGGTGCCAGACAATGCCGTGGGACCCCCATTTGCGCCAGTGCAAGGGAAATGCTACCAGATCTTTCCAGCAGCATTTACCCGCCTGGTGGCGGCGTAACATTTTTTCCCACGGCCACTGGCCCAGGGGAAATGCTGCCGGATTCTTTTGGCAGCACTGACCCCCACGCGTGACGTGAGGAGGTGAGCGATAGACCGCGTCCGACACCTGCGGGCGACGACGCACGCGGCAACGTCACCCAGGTACAATGACTGGCACCAGCAAGTAGCAGCAGCAGCTTGTAGTAGCAGCAGTGAAAGGCAATAGAAGCGAGCAGTGGGAGCACCAACAGCAGATGCGTACAACAGCAGCAGCCGGCATCAGCAGCGGCTCGTAGCTGCCCGCAGTAGCAGTAGCCCGCACCAGCAAGCAGCAACAGCAGCTAGCAGCAGTAGCTCACAATACCATCAGTAGTGGCAGCGAGCAGCAGTAGCAGCTGCGAGCAGCAGCGGTAGCGAGCAGTAGCAGTAGTAGCGAGTAGTAGCGACAAGAGGCTGTAGCAGTCGTAGCAGCAAGCTTCAGCAGCAGCCAGCTGCAACAACAGCAGTAGCGAGTAGCAGCCGGCAGCAGCCAGCAGTGTGGATGCTGCTACTCGCAACCCGCAGCTTGCTGTGAGTGACGGGCTGTAGGCAGCGAGCCTGCAGCTCGCAGCAAGCAACGGGCTGCTGGCAGCGAGCTTGCTGCTCGCAGCCCGCTGCCCACAACAAGCAGCAAAGCTCGCTATGACAGACGAAAGAAAGAAAGAAAAAATAGGAAAAAAATCCCCCACCCTACGAGCGCCTCTGCCATGACTGTAGCATCTGCCATAGCTACTGCAACAGCCACAACAGCCGCAGCAGCACGTAGCAGCAGCAACAATAGTTGCTGCTGCAATAGCAACCGCAACAGAAGCAGCAGCAGCAACAACAACAACAACAGCCACAATAGCAGTAGCAACAGCACCAGTAGTAGCAACAACCACAATAGCAGTAGTAGTAGTGGCAGTAGAAGCAGCAGCAACAATAACACCTACAATAGCAGCAATAGTAGTAGTTCTAGCAGCGACCCTAACAACGGCCACTGCTAACATCAGTATCCCATTGCAGACATCACAGCTGATGTCATCAACAAAAAAAGGAAAAGGAGGGGGGGAGAAAACTCTACAATAGTAGCCTTGTAGATAACGCGGTGGCAGCTGCTGATGTAAGCCGTCCTTGGCTAACGTCACTACTGACATCAGCAGTACACAAAAAAAAAACAAAGAAAGGGACACCAAAATCCACCATGGCTAACAGCCCCAGTGGGGAAGGGTCCTCCTCTGTCATGGGGACCCCCGGCCCCCCGTTCTTGTAGGAGCTACAGTAGCTGCAGCAGCAGTAGCAATAACAACAGTAGGAGCAGCAACAGCTGTTGAAATTTAAATAACATGATCGTTAGGAATCTTTAGAAGTAATCCTCAGATTGATACACTGTCTGATGCTTTGCTGGATTGCTGGTGGTGATCTCTCTGACAAATATCACCACTCACACACACACACAGGCACTCTTGCCTCAATAATGTCATTGACTGTGTGATTCAAGAGTATGAGCTCAAGGCAGAGTTACACGAGTTGTCTCACAAGCTTTCCAATGATACCAAGCTTGTTAAGAATGATCTCGTACAGACGAAGTAATAAGAAATACAAACCTACAGCTATTTGACTATCTATGCTAGCTAGAAGCAGAAAAATACAAGTGTTACGTAGTCTGGTATCCTGTGTCTTCAAGGTCTTGGTCACAGGATTACCCGGATGCCGCTCGATGACCTCCAGTCATCGGCGGATAGTTGGCGGATGCCCAACGCCCTCGGTGCAATCCACGGACGAGATCGTCCGGATCGGCGGTTACTTCCCATGGCCATTGATCTTTCTCGTGCGTCGTCTCGAGAGGAGCCGATGCTCACACTTCTCAATTCATCAACGGCTACGATGATTCCACTTCCCTTGCAATGATTCTTGATCACCGGATCCATCTTTAGAAGGACGATGTCTGCCTTGAGCTCCGGTCCCTTACCACGTCAGCAGACTCGATATCAAGAGGAGCTCACTCTCACACTCTCGCTTAGTCTGCCAGGCCACACACCGCGTTTGCCCAAATCCTGCCAGAATGTATGGCGCTTGTTACCAGTGTACTGTCAGCTCTACGGAGCTCCGATAGGATGAGTACAATAGGTAATGTTGCGGATGGATGGATTAGTGGGATGCCTAAAGAGGCCTGCCCACAGTCGTACCATACCCCGCCATGCAGGATAGACATGAGGGTCGAGAGGGAGAACGAATCTTTCTCTTCGCCCTCTTGCTTCCTTTTTGTTGTTGTTGTGCCGAGCCTAGTAAGCCGTTGGATCAAAGAGATAGGACGGCTGTCCCTTTTTCAACATTCCCCCCTTGTCCATCCATCAATGGTGAGGTTGGAGCCGACGAATTGAAAAAGGACACCCCCCAGGAGAACAGAGCCGTGAGGTGGGAGCGAAAGAACGCATGGCGAGGCACGGGAACGCACGTCAAAACACTCCCCCCTCAGGCAAACCGAGCCTCGATGGTGGCGGACAAGACCGGAGAGGGTCCGGGACGCCATCATAGGAGAGCGGAACAAGTCAATGTAGGCCGTCATGTCCTACGTCCTCGTATGTTTTGCCATCTTCTGTGATCTCCTCTGTCCCCCTTTGTGACGACGTTGAGTGGCCTGATGATTGGCCGTCTCAGTTTGCGCCCCCTTCTACCGAGTCCGCGTCTCTCGCTTGCTACCATGTGATTATCAGTGATCTGGCGACACCAGTCCAGGACCCTACCGAGACCTGGATCATCGAATCCGGAGCCACGCATCATATGACGGCCTCTCGCGAGGCCTTTAGTATGTTTGGTCCTGTTGGCAATGTATCCGGTGTCGGGATGGGCTCCAGACAGGTTTTACCTGTCCACGGTGTCGACGTTGTTCGTTTCCGTGGTCCTGCCGGTGATGTCTTTGTGACCAATGTCCTCTTCGTCCCAGGTCTTGGGCTCAGCCTTCTATCCGTTATTGCCCTTGACCGTATGAGCATGGACGTTTTGCACTCCCGTGGTGTTGGAACTGTGTCGTTGCATTCGTCTGGTCTTGTTGATCTTCACGCTACCGCCCGTGGCAACCTGTGGCATGTCCCTCGCCTGTCCACTTTTCCTTCCGTCCCCTCCCTGTCTGCCGCCATAGGCCATGTGTTTGTCACCAGTACGCTCTCTTTGCAGCACGCCCGCCTCTTGCATTGCTGCCTTTGCCACGTCCACTCTGTTGTCATTGATAGCATGCTCCGCACCCAGCCGGCCAAGGGCCTTGACCCAGTCACTTTCCCTTGGTCGTGCCCCACGGAGTTCATTGATTGCGCTTAGGGCAAGATGCACCGTTCCATGTACCCTCAGTCTTCCTCCCCTGTGTCCACCCCTCTAGACCTGGTCCATTCTGATTTCATGGGTCTCCTTCCCACCGAGTCCGTCGCTGAGGGTGGCCAATATGTCCTCACCCTCTCTGACGACTACTCTCGCTAATGCTGGGTCTTCTGCCTTCGACAGAAGAGCGATGTCGCCCGTACCATTCAGGACTGGCTTGTCCTTGCGGAACGCGTGTGTGTTCAATCTCTTTGCCGCTTTTGCTTCGATCACGGTGGTGAGTACATGGGTGAGACCACAACGTTTCTCGCTTCCCACGGTGTGCACCACGAGACGTCAGCGCCCTACACACCCGCTCAAAACGGCGTCTCTTAACGGTGGAACTACACTATGGACGACGCCATCCTCACCATGCGGATTGAGTCTGGTCTCTTTGATGGCTTCTACTTTGAAGCCATGGCTTACATGACATGGGTCTGGAACTGGATTCCCCACGGGCCTCTTCTCCGCCAAACCATGCCATACTAGCACTGGTGCGGCGGAGGTCAGCGCGCGGAGGTTAGCGCGCTGACCTCTGCCCGGCTCGCGCCTGGGGCTACGTGGCCATCATGTGGCTGCCCGCCCCGTAGCAGGGTGGCAAGCTCGCCCTCCGCGGACATCCTTGCACCTTTCTTAGTGTCTCTTGTCAGTCCAAGGCCTGGCGCTTCTGGGATTCGTCCCGGCACTGCATCGTCGAGTCCCACGATGCCCTCTTTTTTGAGGAATTGTTTCCATACGATCTTATTCGCTCCGGCTCATCCGTGTCCCTCCTGTCGTGTGGGGGAATGGTGGGTCTGTCCTCCGTCGTGCCGCTTCCGAGGGACACATCACGTAGTCCTTCTGAGCCGGTAGCTCCAGTCGCGTTCGCTGGCCCCTCCGCTCCAGTAGCCCCAATCGCACCCGATGGCCCCTTCGAGCCAGCAACCCCAGTCACGCTTGCTGGCCCCTCCGAGCCAACAGCCCCAGTCGCGCCCGCTGGCCCCTCCGAGTCAACAGCCCCAGTCACGTCCGCTAGCCCCTCCGGGCCGGCAGTCCCATTTATCGCCCGCTGGCCCCTCCGGGCCTGTAGTCCCGGCCGTGCCCGCTGGCCACTCGGGGCTTGCAGCCCCAGTCGTGCCCGCTAGCCCCTCGGGGCCAGCAGCCCCAGTCGCATTAGCTTTCCCCTCTAGGCCAGCAGCTCGAGTTGCGCCTGCTGGCCCCTCCGGGCCAGTAGTCCAAGTCACAGCTGTTGGTCCCTCCGTGCCATCTCTAGCCCTACCGAGCTACACTCGTGGCCCAGGCGGCAGCCTCCGACCCAGGCCGTCGATGAGCGCGAAGACCGCCACACCGCGCCCTGTGGCGCCTCGGCCCCTTGTCAATCCACGTGTCTCCTCTACTCTTACAGTCGTGAATGGGGACCCTAGCACCAAGGCTGTCGGCTTGACCACTTCGGCCATCATTGCAAACCTTCACCTGGGCTACGCATTGGACTACGCCATGCTCCATCACGAGTATCGGCATGCTGTTATGGCTGTACTCGCACGCATCCCACCTAGAGCTCGAGATGTACACGCTCTCTCAGTCCGCTCCATAGCACACCTGGAGAACCCAGCCACCCTACGCGAGGCTCGAGCCTCTCCTGAGGTAACACATTAGGATGCTACCTGCGCTGACGAGCTCGCTGCTATCCGGGACCACCACGTGTATGACCTTGCCGACCTCCCTCTAGGTCGGAAGGCCATCGATGCCAAGTCGGTCTTCAGGCGCAAATGGAAGCCAGACGGGTCTTTGGAAAAATACAAGGCCCGCCTCACAGCCAAGGGGTTTGCTTAGATCCCCGGGGCTGACTACGACTAGATCTTTGCCCCAGTTGGTCGGTTCTCCACTAGTCGGGCACTCTTCATCTTGGTTGCCCAGCATGGGTGGGAACTGCATCAGATGGACGTGAGCAAGGCCTTCCTCCATGGCTCGCTGGAGGGTGAGGACCTCTACATGGTGCAGCCCCAAGGCTTCGACGACAGCACTAGGAGAGTCTGGCGGCTACGAAAGGCCCTCTATGGCCCGAAGCAGTCACCTTGGTGCTGGAACCAGGAGATCAGTACCACGGTCCTCCGTGGTGGCCTCCAGGGCAACACCACTGACCCGCATTGTTCGTCAGCCCGCGAGTCCAGACCTTCGTTGCTGTTGTGGTCTATGTCGACGATCTACTCATTGTGTCGCCGAACATGGCTTCCATTTAGCGTGTCAAGGACCTGCTGCACACCGCCTACCAAATGAAAGATCTCGGGTTTGCCCGAGTCTTCCTGGGCATGGAGCTCGAGCATAATCGCTCCCAGGATGTCCTGCACGTCCACCGGGTTCCATATGTGCAGACCCTGTCCACTCGCTTCGCCGAGGACCTGTCCCTCGTGCCGAGCGCATCTTCACCCATGTCACCTGATGGTCAGATGAAGCTCAAGATTCCTGACCCAGCCGTTGTGGGGGAGCTTGTTGACATTACCACGTATCCGCGAGTCATCGGGTCACTGATGTTCCTGGCAACGTCGACGTGCCCAGACATCGCGTTCGCCGTCAACCTCCTGGCTCAGTTTTCTTAGGAGCCCCGTTACCTCCACTTTGAGGCCACGATCTGAGTTCTGCGCTATGTCATCTCGACTCCTCGGCGGGGTCTTATGTTCTGTCGCCAGCCGTCTGTGGTCGCGGTGGGCTACACCGACAGTGACTGGGTCGGAAGTTCAGACGGTAAGAGTCGCACAGGTTGGATCTTTCTGATCAGCGGCACGGCTGTGTCCTGGCATAGTGGCAAGCAAGGGTGCATTGCACGCAGTACTGTTGAGGCTGAGTACGTGGCCCTTGGCTCAGGCGCGAGTGAGAGTGTGTGGTTGCGTCGTCTGTTGTCCGAGTTGTGTCATTCTGTCGCATCCATCACGTTGGATTGTGACAACGAGAGTGCCATGGCCATCGTCGACAATGACGGCGTGCATCACACACGCACAAAGGACATCAACATTGAGTATCACTATGTGCGTTCCTTGTTGCATGACGACAGCATCAGCATTGTGTGGGTTGAGACAGCACGACAGCTGGCTGACTTCTTGACCAAGGTACTGAAGCGCGACTCGTTCAAGAAGGCTGTGAGTTCGGTTGGTGTGCATCCGTGAGCTGCCCTCTTTGTCCCTGCCTGCGTCTCTGCATGCCCTGGGGGAGTCTGACTGTTGACTGGGCCTCTGCCCGCCCATGTGCACTAAGCCTGTGAGTCCTGGAGGAGTGTTGGTTTTTGCGCATCCTCATTGTGCTCTATTTTGTCCTCCCGGCTTATGTACATCGGCGTGCAGATGACTGATGGCAAGACTCGACGCTGCTGGAGTATCGTTCGGTGGAGCTGACGCACGCTGAGGCCTACTCGCAGTTCGCTGGAGCCTCCTCTCCCTGACGACGTGCTCGGCTCCATCGGCATGCCACCTCGGCGGTCGGGCCGCCGGCGGTTAGTGCCACTGCATATGCTGTCTGCATGCGTCAGGCGCTGGATCTGACTATACTGTTGCGTGTGCAACGTCATGCTCTGCATAGGGTCCATGTCTCATGTTGCGTGGCACTGTTTGGCATCATGGACCATCGTAGGCAGTGCCTGGGTTCAGGCAGCCATAACTCTTTGTTGCTATTTTTCTAGCTGTTTCTGATCGCACGACTGCGTTTGCAGCGTTGGTGTTATGGCATGGTCCAGTTTTCAGGCAAAACGGATGACACCCGGGGCTTTGGGCTGTCGGTTGTCTGGCAGGGCTCATCGAGAGAACACTGTCTACCAGAAAATATGTCTAGGTCTATTTTCTGATTGGCTGGTTAGCTGAGTAACAAGCTCTACATAGCTGGGGGGGAGCTAGAACTTGGAGGGGTTTCCCATGGTTGCTCATTCTTCATTCCTAGTCAGTCACCTTTCAGTTTTCAGCTGCAATCTGGCGCAAACATTGTCGCGCACATTTCTGAGTAATAAACCCAGAGCTTCCAGACTTTAGAGCAGCAGACTGAGGGGGCAACAGACTTAAGCAACGAGCGTGGAAGCCCGCACTCTGCACAAAAAATGCTGCTGCCCCAACCTGCGACCTAGCGTTTAATGCATGGATTCCGTCTTCTCGTGAGGAGTCTCCCACTGGGTAGCAGTGCACGTCCAGCTTCACCGGCAGCACCCGATGTCGTCAACGTCCACCGAGGCACTCGTCTGCAGGAGCATGTACACTAGCCGACAGGTCACAACATGGGTCAGCGAGACGTGCATATGCAAATCACAACATCGAGAATGGTGAACGGAAGTATTGCGAACCAGGCCAATGTTTTGTTATCATTCTTTTTGTTCATGACGATGCTCGAATTATGTAAGGAAGCGTCGTGATATTTGCGAAGCCCCCCGACTTCTTAGCGGAGCTTCTCGAATCCGCCACTCATGGCGCGACTTCGCACTGTTCGCTCGGCTCGGACGCCGATGACCCGACTTATGCCTCATTCTCATTCTCGGACTTTTATGTATGCGCTCCATGCACTCGACACTAGTCATCGAAGTACACTTGCTGCTTACTACAAATCATCCCAATGTACCAAACACTTGAATTGTCTTTTGGCTCACACCCCATTCCTGTGAACCATCTATGTTGTGCTCGGCGCAGCACTTGATCCTTACAAGCCATCCATGTTTTGCTTGGTGTAAAATGTTTGGAGAAACAGAAATTGGACGTCGTATCTCCTAGTTGGACAAATTTATGTCGGGTGCCGTGTTCGACCCCCCTCTTGGCGCGGACTCCATCCTCTTGGGATTCGTAACGGGATGCTGCCGGGCTTCCTCTTGGATAATCGAAAAGGCCTATTCTAGAATCGCCACCCCATCGGATGTCCACGTGATGGGGGGAGGACATTCATCACGATGGCCGACAAAATGAATAATGGAGCAACAAGAAACAAAACAAGTGGGTATTGGCATCGACTTGTCTGGAACTGGACGAATGTACCGACCCAACATGAATAGACGAACCCGGAATGCACCACACAAAACACAAGCCAATCAGAAGTGAGAAGCGAGTGAGAGTGGCGAGAGCCACTGACTCGCTTTCGCACCCCCCCCTCTCTCTCTCTCTCCCTCTCTCTCTCCCTCTCGCTCTCTCTCTCTCTCTCTCTCTCTCTCTCCCCCCTCTCTCTCTCTCTCCCTCTCCCTCTCTCTCTCTCTCTCTCTCTCTCTCTCTCT
>SZWC01009654.1:88796-101189 GCA_023375785.1 Penium margaritaceum
TCTCTCTCTCTCTCTCTCTCTCTCTCTCTCTCTCACACACACACACACACACACACACACACACAGCTAGCATGTGCTTATATTAGTTTTCATGAGTGAGGTTTCGTTTTTCCAGTAAATTACCTGCTGTTATCGTCCAACATTCTCCAGCGTGAGGGCTTTTTGGCGTTTTCCATCTCCATTTTGATTCGCGGGCTCTGCACACCTGACGCTGCTAATTTGAATGGGTGAACCCATTTGCTTTCGAATTCGTAGTCTACATCGTTTGAACGACGAATGCGGATGGTTTGTCCATGATTGCTGTGCGCTCATGCAACCTGCGTCTATCGAGCAGGGGTCATATAAGTGACTAGTTCCTATCAATCACCGCCAACCTGGAGTCCTACGTGTTCTTCTGATCGGGCGCTGCGGTTGTGACACCGACTCGGCGATCCGGTAGGTGTAGCGGCGTCGCGCGCATTTTTGTTCCTTCCCGCGTATTCAAAGTCGCGTAGTTTTGTTTGTCAGACTCCGTTTGCTAACACAACTTGGCAAACTACCAGCCTCGCCGTGGCAGTGCCAGAGAAAGCCCGCTCTTTGAATGACGCAAACAAGTTCAAACACGCTTCTGACCTCAAGTGCAACATGGGGTGCAGCTTTAGTGGTGAATTGTTCAAAAAGGGTAAAATTGGAAATGAACAAACTGCATCACTGAAGACATGATCCACGAAAGCTCAATGCAACATGTGTAAATAAACGCCCGCTAACAAAAGAAACATTCTAAACGCATAGTAAATAAGGTCCAAGTGATCACCTTTCAGCACAAGAGATAAAGGGCCCACTCGCGTAGATGGTCTTCAGAAGTGTAATCATAAAGAACATGCGCATGACTTCATCCTCAAAGAAAATAAAATCTATAAGAAGTGATTGACAGTGATTTTGCAATCAAACTCTGCGATGAAAGAAAGTTCTTATCAGTACAAAAATTACAAAGCAACTTGCATATCTACACATCCAAAATCTAAGAAGCAATGAGTCAACTCCAAAAGTGTCAACGATAACATCAAGACAAGCTTCAGGTAGACAATACTTGGAATGAAACCAAATAAGGAAAAATAAATCTACAAATCTAAATGCGTGTTCTAGTGTAGGTCACCACCATGTGCTTTTGTTTCACTTATTTGATGTTGGAATTGCAACTCCATGTGTATCTACAAATTTTCTCAATATCGCTTGTGGATTATTTCTTCACTATACACATGATCATGTCCTTGATGGAATGAGAAATGTTGATGCGCTAAGGCTAGAAATGAAATTGTTTGATTAGAGATCAAGGGCAAGTGCATTTTGTGCTGATTATCATAGTATCTTATTCAAGTAAGTTTCAACTCCTTATCATAGTCAAAAGAGCATCAGTTAAGACTCATAACTTATTGTACTTACATTCTCTTTAATGCTATTTTTACAAAACTCCTTCACTTTATATGCATGTGTCGTTTTTCTGAATTTTACTATGAAACAAACTTTCATCTTTCTTTGCTTATCTCAATGTGGCTAGTGTGAAAAGTTTGGCATTCCTTGCAATGAATCCCTTAACTCTTCATGGCTTGTCCTTACGTGGACAGTTATTCAATGTTTAAATGATACTTCCCTTCCTTATGAAGTTTTGCTTTGTGTCTCCAAATAATGAAGAGAGAATACAAATGCGCAAAACATTAGAGAACTATCGATGTAAACTTTCAACTTTATTTGCTTATCTCCATGTGGCTAATGTGAAAGAGTTGGCATTTCAATAATTGCAATGAATCCCTTCACTCTTCATGGCTTGTCCTTCCATGGATAGTTCTCCAATGTTTTCATGATACTTCCCTTCCTTATGAAGGTTTTTTTGTGAGTGAAACTTCATTAAATTACATGAAAAAACAACAAAAAAAACCGTATTAAATTCCATGGTAATAGAAACAATATCCACATGGAGATAAGAAAAGAAAGTTGAAAATTTGTTTAATAACTTTCAAACATTAGAGAACTATCCATGTAATTACCTTTCATTGGTCTCGTATTAAATGCTATGGTAAGAAAAACAACAATTTCAGTTTTAGGTTCAAGAAAGAGAAAATGTTTTGTCCAAACACAAATGAACTATGTATACTTGAAGAATATACATACACCACCAGATTAAGAGTGTGTACAAAGTACTATAAGTACACATATGAATGATTTAAGTAAAAATGAAAGGAGACATGTCATAGTAGTGGACGTTATAATTGTGGAAGCTATGCATCATACCAAACGCCAGAGGCATTTTAAGCATTCAATGCAATATCACTGTAACGGGCCGTGTCTCCAGCTCCTGCTCTGAAGTCGTCGTCGGAGTTCGCAGAATGGCGTTCTTAGTCCGCGTCAGGGGTTTACCCCCTTCGCAAGACTGAGGGGCAATCGTCATCAATGACCCAGAGTAGGGAGACTCGAATATTTCGAGTCTCCGGAGGCCCATTTCCGTTTTTACCTAACCCCTGGTTTTGGGACCCAAACCGGGGGTTTTTACCTCGAACTCGTGAGTTTGCACGAGTTTTCCGGTTTAGAAACTCGTAGTTTGTCCTAAACGAACTCGAGTTTCAGTTTTGACGCGTCGGCGCGAAATCGTCGCGTGCGAGGCACGATCGACGATTTCGCGCCGATCTTTCTCGTTTGCTACTCGCTCCTCGCTCCTCGCTCTATCCCTCGTATTCGCTTGTTCTCACAAGCGAGGAGGGCGAGCGAGGACGAGGGCATGAGGCCACAGGCCTCGCCCCTCGAGGCCTCACGGCCTCCCGGCCGCCGATCGAGCCACTAGCTCGATCGGCGGCCGATGGCTCGCCGGCGGGTGGCCGGCCGGTCACTTGACCGGCCGCCGGCCACCCAGCCGGTCGGCCGCCGGCCGGCCGGTAGCCAACGAGTGGCTGGCCACCGGTCAGCACTCGCGATAGCGAGGGGTGGCTTGCAGCCACCCCCTCGCTATCGCGAGGTGGGAGGGCCGAACTGGCCCTCCCGCTACATTCCTCCCCACTTATTATGAACTGTCCCGGTTCATGACCAACAAGTGAGAATGCCAGGTAGTGAGTTGTCAACATTGTGAAAGAAAATTAATAATTTCAATCACCAGCTAAACATGAACACGTGCATGGTACGTAGACCTAAGCTGCAGCTTGTAGGTCAGCACGGCTAGCGGTCTCCCCCCTTTAGGCTCGAGCGTCCGCGCGACAACCATGTTGGGCATCCCCAACCTCCTATGGTCGCTGTCCATGAATGCTGCCCTATGGGAATGTTGTTCACTTTTCCCGCGTTCAGGTGGTACCTCCTGCCACGCGTCGATTTGTGCGAGCTGCAAGCTCGCTCTAGTACTCGTTGACCACCCCTGTGTGCAACCGATATTCGGGCTCCCATGAATTGTGTTCAAGTCCACAACCGGCCCAATGAACGAGGTACTCCCTGATAACGCGCGACCGAAGAGTACGCTCTCGGTGCTGGAGTAGGCGAAGAACCTCGCATTGGCCGTCGGCAGCCAGGACTGCTGGCGGTGGCTGAACGGTTCCTTCTACCGTGTATGGAGCCAGCAGGCTCACATGAAACACGTCATGTATCTTCATACTCGGCGGGAGTAGCAATCGGTATGCCACTGGCCCGATACGTGCCACAATGGGAAANGCCCCTGGCGACTTCAACCGAAGGTTTTTAGTGCTAAGCAGCACTTTGTCACCGATGTCAAACGACACCTCCCGGCGACATTTATCGGCATATGCCTTTTGTCGCTACTGAGCTGCTTGAAGGTGACCCTTCGCCTCCTGTAACAAGGAGTCGATGCGCTCGGCAAAGGCTTGAGCAGAAGGGACCTGCCCTCCTGTACTCCCACTCTTCACCAATGAAGAGGGTACCACTGGATGCCGACCACTGTTCAACACAAACGGTGTGAACTGTGTGGACTCGTTCACCGAGTTGTTGACCGCAAACTCTGTCGGTGCTAGGAATTCGTCCCAATCATGCATGGCAGAGTCCATGTACATGCGGAGCATCTGCTCTAGAGTGCGATTCATGCACTCTGTTTGTCCATCTGTTTGAGGGTGAAACGTTGTTGACATTTGCGACTCGCTACCGAAGTAATCGTGCATCTTTTGCCAGAACTTACTAGTAAATTTTTGATCTCGATCGGAGATAATGCGCAACGGCAAGCCGTGGTACTTTACGACACCTTCAAAAAAGAAGCAAGCGGTCTCCTCTGCGTTCACATCAGTGGTTGTAGGAATGAAGTGTGTCATCTTCGTCAAAAGATCCACAACCACTAGTATTGCATCATGGCCACGGGTCGTGTCCGGAAGACCAGTAATGAAGTCCATGCTGACGCACTCCCATGGAGTCCCAGGAATGGGAAGCTGGTTGAGGAGTCCAGCAGGCTTCTTGTTACTAGCCTTATTGTGGAGACATGGGTCGCATGTCATGCAATACTTACGGACATCGACACTCCACCCTGGCCACCAATAATGGTCCGAGAGTGCCTGTCCGGTCTTTCGGGGTCCCACGTGACATGTGACCGGCGGGTCGTGGAACTGGGAGATAACCTTTGCTCGAAGGTCTCCCGAGTTTGGCACAACAACTTGTTCTCCGTGCCAGAAGATTCCCGCGGCCTCCACCAAGCCGTACTTGTCTAGATTTCAAGAGTCTTGAAACCAAGAATCCACACAGTATCCCATCCGGATCCTGTTTACAAAACCGTTGTAATGGATAATATCTTGTGGTGGTTGACGCAGAGGTGTAGGGGGATCTGGTGGTTGTGCGGTTGCTGTTGCAATGGCCATAAAACACCCACTGATCTCAGTGGTTGCTTTAATTTCCACAGGCTGTCGGCTTTGTGGATCGGCCACATTGATGCGTCCTGGCCAATATTCCCATGTGAACGAGAATCGACTTAGGTATTCGCTCCAACGCGCCTGTCGTCTTGACAGGTTCGGTTGCGTTTGGAAAAACACCAATGGATTATGGTCGATCACGACCGTCACACCCCCTTCAGCACCCTCCAGGTAGCAACGCCACATTTTGAAAGCGTGTACTACCGCAAGGAGCTCTTGATCCCCAGTCGTGTACCGCGTTTCCGCGGGTATGAGCTTTCGGCTCTCATACGCAACTGGGTGACCGTTTTGCATGAGGACGACTCCAAGTCCTACTACCGACGCATCATATCGAACCTCCCACGGTTGCGATGGATCCGGAAGAGCTAGACCGGGCGCCATGGAGAGAAGCTCTTTGACTTTGAGAAAAGCGTTCTCGCAATTAGATGTCCATTCCCAACGCACGATTTTCGTGTGAGCCTGGTTAGCGGTGCTACCAGTGTCGAATTCCCTTGCATAAATCGTCAAAAGTAGTTTGCAAGGCCGAGGAAAGACCGAATCTGCCCAATATTTTTGGGGCGTGGCCAGTCCACAACGGCTTGGACTTTTCGTGGGTCGACACGGATGCCGTCCTTGCCGACGATGTGTCCAAGGTACTCGAGCTCATGTTGTGCAAACTTGCACTTGCTCACTTTCGCATAGAACTTCTTTTCCCGAAGGATTGCGAGAACTTTGCGCAGATGTTCTATGTGCTCTTCCATTAATTTGGAGAAAACTAGGATATCATCCAGGTAAACCAAGACAAACTGTCCGAGTTGCTTGGCGAACGTTCGGTTCATTTCTCCTTGGAAGGTTGCCGGGGCATTTGTAAGCCCAAAGCATAACACTCGGAACTGATAGTGTCCCATGTGCGTTCGAAACGCGGTTTTGGGCACATCATCTTCCGTGATGCGGATTTGATGGTACCCTTGAGACAAATCCAAGGATGAAAATACTTTTGCGCCTTGGAGTTGGTCAAAAGGGTCCTCAATCCGCGGTAAGGGGAATCGATTTTTCACCGTCAGCTTGTTCAACGCCCGGTAATCCACGCACATGCATAAACCACTGTCCTTTTTGTTCACAAAAACGATGGGTGCACCGTACGGCGAGCTACTTGGATCGATCCATCCTTTTGCAAGGTACTCTTTGATTTGGCGTTCGGCCTCTCACCTTTCTGCTAGACTAAAGCGATACATGGGTCTGAACGGAGGAGTCGCCTCCGGTTGCAGCGGAATCGTGTGGCCCATGTGTCTTTCTGGTGGAAGCCCAGCCGGTGGGTCTTGGAATACATCCGAGAACTCTGCGAATAGAGATCTGATCTCTTGTGGCATGTCTTCCGTCATGTCGTCCTCCATTTTCTACAGCTGAGCCAAGAAGTATTGACAACCTTGTCGAATACGTCTCTTGACCTGCATTACAGACAAGGTGGCATGGACTTTGAGTCGGGTCGGTGATAATTCCGTACTTGGAATCAACGTAAAGCGGCGTTTTGCTTTCCGGAGGATCAAACGCTTTGATTCAAAGCACATTAGAGCCTTGTTGTCATGAAGCCAGGGATCGCTTAGCACCACATCGAACAGGTCAAGAAGGTTGAGTACCTTCAACGTGACACTCTGTGTGTACCCTTGAATACAGATTTTCGCTTTACAAGTACCAATCACGGGTACTGTACGGTTGTCACCGACAACAACTGCGCCATTCGATGGCTCCTACTTCAGGCCAACCTGTCGGGTAAAGCCAAGGCTAACAAAAGAGTCGTCCCCTCCCGTGTCAGCTAGTACGTTCACGAGAGCACCAGCTAGGTGTCCTTTGAACTGCATCGTCATGTTGCCTCCACTCTTCCGAGTGAACAGACTCGACGACGGTAAGCCGAGTTTGTGATAAACACGGAATCTGTACGATGGGCGTCGCAACTCCCATGATTCACCCACTCGAGTCCACATCTTGTGGGCACGTGTGAATTCGGCCAGCACCTTCCAGTCTTTAAATTTCACTAGGTCAAAATCGTCGACTAAAGGTACTGTGAATGTGATTGAACTCATCGCTTTGAGGACGTTTGTTTCAATCACTGTGTTACACAACTCTTGCAAAGTGGTTGGTGTCGCCACCACTAGGCAGGTTCGGTCATGCATCTCGTCTGGTGATGCAAGATTTAGTGGGCACTGTCGATCAGGAAGTGCAAAATGAGGTTAAATGATAGGGGAGAAAACAACAGAGAAATTTGAACTCGTCAAAAACTCAAATTGTTTAACATCCTCGTCTGAAAACATGAACTCACACTCGTGATCCACTTTTACCCCTGAGTGGTTCCCACTGACATCACTCAGGGGTGGGGAAAACCCGCCCCACGGCCCTATTCGTTACCACGGCCGGGCCCGTTGCCGCGACCGCGACCCTGTCCACGGCCTTGTCCACGGCCTCCTGCTGCACCATCCCCACGAGGTGCTGCTGCTGTAGCTAGCGCCGCGGCCTCTTGTCCACCACCAGCAGCCTCAGGGCACTGAGCCCTAAAGTGGCCCGGCTGCATGCAGTTGTGGCAGAGCCCTTTGCGGAAGGCTGCGTTGTGACGCTCACGCGCCGCCTGCAACTCGTCATTCTCGCGGCTGCGCTTGTTGTTGGGACCCTTGTATCCACCAGCCTTCTTGGCCGGAGGGTTTGTAGGCTGCTTGCCCTTGGCCCCGCCCCGCTGTCCAGCTGACCCACCAGCCCCTGCAGCGTCCACGCGCATGTCGCGCCCCTGATGTGCACGCGCGTTTGGCCGTGCATGAGAGTAGTGTTTTGGGTTCGCCGAATACACTTCGCTCATGTAGTCGCGTAACGCCCTCCAGCTTGTCCAAGCTTGGCCAGTGGCTGTCGTGGTGGTCTTGTCCTTCAGCTTCTCGCTAGCGAGACCATCACGCAAGTTCTCTAGCAGCATGCACTCTGGGTACTTGAACTTCTGGATCCCATCGCCCTCGGTGAAGCTTTTGGCTTCCTCCACGAGTGCGGTGAACTCGCTCAAGTAGGATTCGAGCGAGCTGCCCAGCTGCATGAAGTCCTTGATCTTCTGGAAGGCACGTTGCGCCGCCTCGCGTTGGGTGCACTTCTTGCGCATGATCGCGCAGAAAGCCTCCCACGGCATGGGCTGCCACTCAAGGTGCGGCTGCTGCGCAGTCCACTCCTTGACCATGTACTTGAAGAGTTTGTCTTCAAGCCGCGTCGTGGCAAGGTCGCCCCACTGACTGAGTGGCGCCTTGTGGACACGTAGGACGTGCTCCATGCGATTCAGCCAGTCGGTCAGCTTCATGCCCTTCCGGAAGATCTCCACACTGTGGAGGAAGGACGTGTTCATGACCGACCCCGAAGTCTTCGAGGTAGGCAAGTCGTCGCTGCCGCCGGCAGTGGCCTCCGCAGCTGCGGCACGCTACACTTGCTGCTGCATCCGCACCTAGGTCACGCTCTGCAACGCCTTGTCGAGGGCGTTGCATCGGCGGCTTGCCTCATGGGCGGCGAGGCGCTACAGTTGGCGATCACGGTCAAGGTCCGTGATGCTCTGCCCGACGTGGGCCAGCAAGTTGGCGAACGCAAACTTGAGCTCTGATGTCGTTAGAGCATCAGCGATGGCCTCAAGGGCCTCACGTTGTCCGTGCACCCTTACCCACTACAAGAGGGTACGGTTCGCGCACACGCCTCCAAGGAGCCCCACCTTTCGAAGGAGACTGTCGTCGGCGACGACACTCGAGTGGGCGCTGCCTTGCCCCATTGCAGCCGCATCGTAGGAAGGAGGGTCTGCCTCCATTCCTCCGAGTGGTGCCGTATCTCCACCACCGGTGGTGATCTTGAGTCGGCCTGCGGCCTCGGCAGCAAACTCTGCGAGCCTACGACGGTCATCGCGAATGGCCTTTGCGGCAATGTCGTCTGGCTCGTTCTCGCGGGAACTTCCCGTCTGGCTGCTTTCAACACCCTTGTTACTTTCGGCAGTCTTGCTGCCGTCGGCAGCTTGAGGCGATGCGACGAGCGTCTTGCCCTTCTTGAGCAATCGGCTCGAGTTCGTCGCACGACGATGGCGATGGTCGCGATCCTCGTCGCCTTCGCCATCGTCGACGTCGTGCTCTTCGACGGGGTCCTCCTCCGGAAGATCCTCCTCCATCGCGTCGTCCGTCGCATGGGGGTCGCCCATGTGCGCGTCGACGTGCTCGTCGAGCACCTTTGCGGCCTCCGCACGCTTCTTGGTGTCGCCGAGGTTGGCGTCGGTTGCCTTAGACGGAATGGTTGCCCTTCGCGGCACGGTTGCCTTTGGGTTGGCAACCGTGCTCGCGGCGGCGGCTCCCAACACTTGGAGTCCGCCGAGGGCTCGTGGTGACGCCGTCACCACCTTGCCCTTGTTGTTCTTAGACGGTCCGGCACTTTCCATCCTGTCGCTCGTGCAACTAGCACGCGAAAGTTTTTGTGAGGATCACCCCACAACGAGGAGGAATCGCCTCCTTAGACGTTGCTCTCACGATCAGTGAGGCAATTTCAATTTAAAAACCTATTTTCCTAGGCCGCCACATTGGCACAAGGTCGTGGATTTAGAAGCTAGTCCTCCTAGGCCGTGACTCACGGCACTTGGTAGCAACTCGGATCTAGGAAAACAGAAAATCAAAATACAAGGAAGAAACAAGACTTGTGAGTACCGCTCATAGAACTAAGACAAAGATTAAGAAGATAAGTAAGTACAAGGTCTAGAAAAAAACACTACTTGTCTTCTTGTCTTGTTGTCTTTTTGTCTTCCTTGGCCTCCTCTTGAGTCTTCTTTGCGCGTCTTGCGCCCCTTGGCGGCGTGCTCCTTGAGCCGGCGGCGTTGGGGGAGCCGCCAAAAGTCTCCAAGTTGTCACCCTCCTTCTTTTTAGGGTGCTCTCAGGTCGTGAGAGCCCCTAAGCTTGGGGAGGGACGCTGTCCCAATTTCTTGGATGAAGGAGGTCAGAAGGAGCCTTGAAAATGAGGAGGATTTTGTGGTTTTAGAGGTGGGAACTCTCCAAACCTCCCCACAAAAATCCTCCTAGCCCCCTGGGAGTCTGGAGAGGCTAGAAGAAAGACTCTCCACAAAGTAGAGCTTTTTTCAAGCTCCCTAACGCCCTTTACGGCGCTTCAATCCGTGAAGTGTAGACGTCGTAGTCCCTTCTGGCGTTTCTGCTACTGCTTGCAGCTGCCGGCGGCGTTTTATCTATGTCGTAGCCGCCGTTTCCATCGAACCCTTGGTCGCGAGGGTCGTCTCGCTCTGAGAACCACTGTAACGGGCGGTGTCTCCAGCTCCTGCTCTGAAGTCATCGTCAGAGTTTGCAGAATGGCGTTCTCAGTCCGCGTCAGGGGTTTACCCCCTTCGCAAGACTGAGGGGCAATCGTCATCAACGACCCAGAGTAGGGGGACTCGAATATTTCGAGTCTCCGGAGGCCCATTTCCGTTTTTACCTAACCCCTGGTTTTGGGACCCAAACCGGGGGTTTTTACCTCGAACTCGTGAGTTTGCATGAGTTTTCCGGTTTAGAAACTCGTAGTTCGTCCTAAACAAACTCGAGTTTCAGTTTTGATGCGTCGGCGCAAAATCGTTGCGTGCGAGGCACGATCGACGATTTCACGCCGATCTTTCTCGTTTGCTACTCGCTCCTCGCTCCTCGCTCTATCCCTCGTATTCGCTTGTTCTCACAAGCAAGGAGGGCGAGCGAGGACAAGGGCACGAGGCCACAGGCCTCGTCCCTCGAGGCCTCATGGCCTCCCGGCCGCCGATCGAGCCACCAGCTCGATCGGCGGCCGATGGCTCGCCGGCGGGTGGCCGGCCGGTCACTTAACCGGCCGCCGGCCACCTAGCCGGTCGGCCGCCGACCGGCCGCTAGCCAGCGAGTGGCTGGCCACCGGCCAGCCCTCGCGATAGCGAGGGGTGGCTTGCAGCCACCCCCTCGCTATCGCGAGGTGGGAGGGCCGAACTGGCCCTCCCGCTACAATCAAGGTTGTATTTCTTGAGGATTTCTTGGTGAGGAACGTGTTTGAGTTTTATTTTTACACATCCTAAGGTTCAAGTGTTGGATTCAATCCTTTTGGATTTCTTGTTGAAGTCTTTTGTGTTTGGTCATAGACAAGTGGAACATAATTAGTAGGCATGGAGGAGTAAGTTTAACTAACCCTTTTTTTTCTAATTGTATTACCTTTAGAAGTTTTACTATTTAGGTGATAGATTTTTCAACATTTTATTAGGTAGTTACACATAGTTAAAGGGGAATGCAATGGTTTTGAATATAGAATCAAGGAATATTAGAAACAATTATTTTAGAATAGAAAAGATACCATATAACATGGAAGTTAAACGTGAAAAAAATGGTTATTTTATTAGTGCAAAGAAATCATGAAAAGGGTAATTTTGAAAAACATGATGTAAGTTGTGCACGAATCAAAACTAGTTATAAGAAAAGTTATGCATTATCTTCAAATAATTGTAGTAGTAAGAAGATTGCACATTAATTCATCAAATTTAAGACAATTATAAATGTTTTGGCACACCTATAAATATAATCTGAATCTTCCGTGGAATCAATCTCGCATTATGAAGGCGGAGAAAAGACGTGTTGGTATCATTATTTCTGAGAAGGAAATGGTACATTTTATCCATTTCTCGGAATTTTTTGTGAACCATGGAGGTTTTCTATGAAAATGTGGATCTTGCGTTCAAATGTTGTGTTAGTTTGAGTGAATTTGTAATATCTTTCCATTCTCCTCTAGTTTTTGTTGTGTTATTCTTGCATGTTTTCATTCAATTAAATTTTATTCTCGACAATAACTGTTTATGGGAGCAATTTTTTTATTTTTTTTCTCTCCAAGGACTTAATGCAAGGTTTGGGACACAACTTGTAGTTTTGGCATTTTCCCCAAGTGGTGTTGTTTGTTAGATTCTGTGGTCTGAGTAACTGTTTAGAATCCCCTCGCATTTCCTGTGCAGGTTTCTGGTTTTTCATGGAGGCTTACATCTATAAAAATATTCGTTTTGTCATTCGTGGACCTGTTAGATTTATTTATTTTCTGGTGTTTAAGATGGTTCAGGCAGAAAACCCCTCCCACCGGGCGACCTGCCAGATGATTACAGACCCTTTCTTATCCTGTTGCTCAAAACCGAATGTTATCGTAAGTATGTCATTTAAGAAGTCGACGATAGACCGTGTTGTCGTCTATGCGTGTTCGTAAAATGTGAAATAACACTTTACGAACACGGTCTATTGTCGGACCAAAAGAAGAGAAGCAGCCTTCACGTCACATCGCAGTATGCCTACACTGAGTAGGTTTTACCTGAATTAACAGGATAACCCAGGGTCAGCTAGAGAGCGTTATCCCTTCTCCTGTGGCGCGGGTGAAGGTCCTTGGACCCGATCTCTACCCACATGTCCTTGATTGGACTACGCCCCTCAGCTGGTGGTATTACTCCTTCCGCGTTGCCCATCTTGCCCTGGATGGAGTAAAGGAGGGGGTGGATTTTATGACCTACTCTTGAGGTATACCAAAAAAAAAA
>SZWC01009655.1:12262-40206 GCA_023375785.1 Penium margaritaceum
TACATGATGCTCCCCACTGCGGACTGGTATGGCACACCTGCCATCTCCTCCTTCTCCTCGTCCGTGCTCGGGCCCATGCTCGAGCTCAACTCACATGTGGTGGTCATGGGTGTGCCGATGGGGTTGCACTCCTCCATGTTGTAGCGGCGGAGCACCTCTTGCACGTACTTTGCCTGCCCCATCTCAAGCGTGCGTGCTTTGCGGTCCCTCTTGATGGCAACGCCGAGGTAGTACTCGAGCTCGCCCATGTCGGTCATTTTGAACCGACCGCCCAGCTGCCGCTTCAGGTTCACCAACTCCTCCATATCCGATGACACGAGGATGAGGTCATCCACGTAGAGGGCCACAATCTGGTGCAACCGCGGCTGCTTTCGCACGTACACGCTGTGATCCGCCTCGCAGCGCTTGAAGCCAAGCTCGGCCATGAAGCCGTCCATTTTCAGGTACCACATGAGTGGCGCTTGCTTGAGCCCGTAGAGCGCCTTGCGAAGCCGGCACACCTTCCCGGCGGTGCGTCCACCCCTTCCGGCACCTCCATGTAGACCTCCTTGTCCAGGTCGCTGTTGAGGAATGCGGTTTTTACATCCATTTGGTGGACTTCGTAGTCACGCGCTGCCGCCACTGAGAGGATGGAACGGATGGAGGCAAACTTTGCCACCGGCGCGAAGGTTTCGTCATAGTGTTCTCCTTTTCGCTGGGCGTACCCCTTTGCAACCAGCCGCGCCTTGTACCGCTCCACCTTCCCCTCCTTGGTGAGCTACTTCTTGAAGATCCACTTGGAGCCGATGATTTTTGCACCCTCCGGTCTGTCAATCAGCTGCCAAGTGTCGTTTTCTTCGTGGGAGGCAAGCTCAGATTTCATGGCTCCCTCCCACTCAGCCCCATCCTTCTGCTGCAACGCCTCTTTGACGGTCTCGGGCTCCTCTTGCGCAAAGAACGCTCGAGCAAACCCAGTCCAGGTGCCCTGCGTGGCATCGTACCGTTTTGCCGTCCTCCTTGCGCGTCCGCTTCTCCGGGGCTGCTGCTGTTGAGGCTGCTGCTGCTGCTGCCGCTGCTGCTGCCCTCTCGCGGCGCCACTCGCACCGCTTGCCTGCTCCCCCTCTCTTGGGGACTGTGGAGATGGGGGCTCACTCCCCGCCTCCTCGTTCAGCTCCACTGCTGCCGGCGCTTCGGACTCATCGTCCGACTCGGCTGAATGCAAATCAGCCGCTCCCCCATCCCCCGGATGGTTGTCGCCGGTTGGAGCCGCTTGGACGTCACCCTCTTTTGCGTCCTCCGGCGTCTCCCCCTCGAGGAGTGGCAGCCACTCCCCACGCTTGGAGAGACCCGCGTCCTTATCCGTCCAACGACTCTCCTCGTCAAACGTGACATCGTGACTCTTCACGATCTGCTGCCTCCGCGGGTCGAAGAGCCGGTACACCTTGCTCCCGCTCTCGTACCCAACGAAGATGCACCGGCGGGTCCGCGGGTCCAGCTTGGCCCGCCCCTCCCGTGCCTGCACAATAGCATGTGCAACGCAACCAAACGTGCGGAGGTGTGCCACAGTTGGCTTCCTCCCGCTCCACACTTCTTGTGGCGTCTTCCACACCTTGGACTCCGCGTCCTTTAGCGGCTTCGTCGGCGTCAGGTTCATGATGTACGCCGCTGTCCGTGCCGCCTCGCCCCAGTACCGCTGTGCGAGGCCGGCATCGCTCAACATGGACCGGACCATGTTGAGGATGGTGCGGTTCGCCCTCTCGGCGACGCCATTCTGCTGCGGAGAGTGTGGCGTAGTTTTCTGCCACGCGATCCCCTTGCTCTTCATCCATGCCGAGCAGCCCTCGTACTCGCCGCCGTTGTCACTCCGGAACGCCTTCACCTTCAACTCCGTTTTCCGCTCCACAGCCGCCACGAATTCCTGTATGCACGACAACACATTGCTCTTCCTCTTGATGATGTAGAGGTAGAGCTTGCGGCTGTGATCGTCGATGAAGGTGACGAAGTAGCGAGTGCCCCCGATGGAGCTCTCGAATGGTCCGCACACGTCAGTGTGCACCACCTCCAACTTCGCCGACGCTCGCGTCCCTTTGCCATTAAACGGCTGCCGTGTTGCCTTGCCGACCACGCATGGCTCGCACATGGCATCCTTGGCTGCGTCAAGGCTCTTGGCCTTGAGACCTCGCACCACTTCCTTCTTTGCCATGTCCTTCACCGTTGAGGGAGCGATGTGGCACAACCGGCGATGCCACAGGTCCAGGTCCCCTTCATCCTTTGTCGCGAGGTGAGCGGCGTTGGTCCTCACCGCATCGGCAAGAACCTTGGTACGGAGAAGGTACAGGTCCTCCTCCCTCTTGCCACGTGCAATCACCTCGCCGTCCCCCTCCTTCCGGATGATGGCCTCTTTCTTGTTGAAGAGCACCTCGAGCCCCTTGTCGGTAAGGCGGCTCACTGACAGCAGGTTTGCCCCAAAGTTGGGTATGTGGAGCACGTCGTAGATGGTGCACGGAATGACTTTCCCGTTCACCACCGACTCAATGCGAACATTGCCTTCGCCCGCGGCCAACTCTGTTTTGCCGTTGGCNTCTGTCAAGTCGGTAGATTCCCTGGCCATCATGGCTTGGACGTCCTTCTTCCCGCCCTTCCCGGGCTGGTCCGACTTCTTGTTGGGGCAATCACGTGCGTAGTGGCCCTGTTTGCCACAATTGTAGCACTCCCCCTTGTTGTCACCTTTCTTGGAGCCCTGCTTGACACCCTTCCCCTTCTTGCCTCCCCCTCCACCTTGAGGACGGACGGCATAGGCGGAAGTCGACGTTGCCCCGCTTCCTCTCCCACCACGCCGCATCCATTCGTTGCGGACGTACTCAGCAACCTTTAGGTATTTCAGCTCATCGGCGGACCAGCCGCATACGACGGTGATCATGGGACTCCAACTGTCCGGCAAGGCCAGGAGGAGGATCATGGCTTGCAGCTGAGGGTCGACCTTCCATCCGGTGGCCACGCACTCGGCAGTGAGGGACTCGATCTGCTGCAGGATCTCCATGATGTCGTCGCCTTCGTTGGCTCGGAGGGTGACGAGCCTCTTGAAGACGAAGAGCTGGTTAGCAAGGTTGGTGGACTGGTAGATGGTGCAGAGTTTCTTCCAGGCCTCCGCAGCCTCCGTGCATCCTTGAATCAGTGCGCGCTGCGGCGGTGCAAGCGCTAACACCAACAATGCAAGCGCCTTCTTGTTGCGCTTCTTGTACTTGTCCACTTCCTCCGGCGTCGCGGTATCCGGAGGCGCNCCATCAAACTTGGAGACGGCGCCGATGCTCTCTTGCTCGGTCGTTGCCATGGCGCGCGGCGGTAGCGTGAAGCTTGAAGAGCTAGGGTCCGTCTAGGCACGTGGGCCCATAACCCTTTGTTGGCTCTCGTGGGTGTGGAGGCACCCTCAAGGATGCCTAGCTCTCAGTGATGCACGCTACCAAAGTTTGGGCAGCCAATGGACACCTTTTGTGTAGAGTGTGGAGCACAAGGATCACGGATAGGAGTGGGCAGAACACGTCGCATTCAGTAGATCTNTCCTCGCCCAGAAGTCAAGGAGAAGTCCATCCGGGTCAAGGAGGTCCTTATGGTTACCTCATTCATGTCCCTGGTGCATTTGGAGGCCATTAGGAATGAACTTGGATCCCTGGTGGTGGAATATCCCGCCACCTATGGCGGGTACCAGATTCCACCCACCCAACACCCGTTTTTCGGGCTAGGCTAACATTCTGAATACTCACTCAAATCGAGCGATTCAAAGCTCGATCTTGCATGGAAAAATCCAAGGAATCCAAATCTGAAGTCATATCAGGTGTTCGACCACTCCTCAGTGGTCGAACCAGGGAGTACGATCAACAGCACTCATGGCAAGGGGCACACCATGTCAACATTCCGGGGTCAAGGCCTGATTTTTGGGGTATGAGGAGAAGCAGCCCATACTCCTCTTGGAGGCATGAGTAAAAGGGATTCAAGGAGAAGGTGGTTAGTCTGCTAAATGATAGTGCAAGCCACGGATTTGGGAGCATGGAGTGTGCTCGCAAGTGGGGCCTTGCACTCACAAGCAGGAAGCGGGCCACGAACCAAGTGGACAGCAAGATTGAAGTGGGGTAACTGGCCCGTCCCCTCTCCATTTGCATGGGGAACCTTCACATAATGATACTGGGTGTGCCTGATGAAGGATTACAATGTGATCCTTTGTCGTGACTTCCTCTACAAGTACAATGCCGTCATCAATTGGGAGGCACGCACAATCTCAATCAAGCTCAGAGGCAAGAAGTATCCCCTGCCTATGTGGTCCAAGGAAGAGACCGCATAGGAGGAGACTCACGTGGAGGAAGTTTCGTAGCAGTCGATACCTCACAAGGAGGAATCGACGTTCATGGTGTTCAGCTTGGTGCAGATTTTATCAGCATTTGTAGAAGATGTGGAAAGGATTTTGGCAATCCAGAGTATGTGGTGCTTGCTGTGGCACATGGGCGACCCGTGAGCAGCCAGGAGTCCAAGGCAAGTTTGCCGTGGTGCCCGAGGGGCTTCGTGTTAGCTAATGAGCTAACCACCTCAGGCAAAGAAGCCACAGAACCAAAAAAATCTCATGAAGGTTTTAACACCTTCTTCCTTTATCGACATGTTTCGTGCACCCCAAACTTAACTAGGCATACAATTCACCTTCAAGAGTACTAAGGCCTTAGCATTACATCTCAAGAAGAGCTCAAGTCATCAATACAAAAGAGAGGATCAAGCAATGGGTGATGGATCAACATGCAAGACAAGTCCATCTACAACCATCCCTAGAACTCAAAAGCACATTCCTGTGAAGTGGCCTGACCCACCCACATCAGCAATAGAGTTGCGCAGTGGACATGACACATAAGCATGCTAGTGTCAGGGTGACAGACAAACCATGTAGCTTGTAAGAAGTTACAGAATGTCTTTCTTGGAAGCTTCCATAAGAACCAAGATGTGCATGGGGCCAGGAACAAACTCATGACCTCTTACTAGGCCAAATCAACAAAATGGCCAAGTGAACCTCTCATCCACATGGTTTACTCACAGGTCATATCTCACAAGAGATAAAGCATAGTTGAGTCACACTAAAATGGATCCAGGGGTCATACCTCCATTAGGGGCAGAGCATGCCTAATCTATCCTACAACACTGAACAAGGGGAGAGATACTCAATAGATGCCGCCCTTGTACCTTGCATCAGTGACCATCATCATTTTTCATCACTTGCGTTGACCATGCTGATGCCTTGCCTGCCCGCCTGGTTAAGATCCTTGTCCAGTTGCTTTGCAAGCATGTCAGCCTGGTTTTGCTTGGTACGGATGTACTCGAGCTCCATTGTCTGCTTGAAGACCAAGTCCCAAGCACAGTGGTAGCGGACCTTGATATGCTTTGTGCGCCTGGACAGAACTGGGTTCTTTGACATGTCAATCGTGCTCATGTTGTCACTTGAAATGACCGTCCCCATTGCTTGTGGTGCCTTCATCTCAGATAGCAAGTTGCGTAACCACTGCACCTCTTCATAAACCACAGCCAAGGCAATGTACTCAGCTTTAGCTATAGACAGAGAGACACATTCCTGCTTAGGACTCGCCCAACTCACATCATCTCTATTTGGCATACACACCCAGCCGGAGTTGGATTTTTCTTTCATCGATATTGCCTCTCCAATCAGCATTGGTGTAGCACATGAGACGGAGTGACACGGATCCAGTGATGCCTCCAAATTGGAGCCCCACATGCCGCGTCCCCTTAAGGTAGCCCATGTTGTGCTTCACAACCTGCCACTGTAGTGGACCAGGATTGGCCACAAACTGGTTCACCTGCCCAACAACATGGGCTATATCTGGTCTGGTGGCGACCATGGCATACATCAGACTGCCCACTACAGATTGACATAAGATGCCCAACATGTCAATTTTTTCTGCTTCATTGAAGGGGGACATGGAGGTGGAGAGTTTGCACTCCAAGCTCATGGGTGTGCAAGTAGGCGTGCAATCTGCCATGTCGTATCGTTTGAGGATGGAGTCGATGTATTTTGTCTGGTTCAGGCTGATGGTACCTGCTGCTTTATCACGCTTGATGGCAATTCCAAGATAGAAGTCAAGAGGACCCATGTCCTTTATCTTCAATCTGCTACTCAACTTCCCCTTGAGATGATCTAGCAGTTGAGTTGAAGAAGAGCATAGAATCAGGTCATCAAAGAACAAGGCGATCAATATAGTCCCTTTGTTGCTCTCATGCACGTACATGCTATGGTTGTTGTTGCAGTGCATGAAGGACTCCTTGGCCATGAACGTATCCATTCCTTGGTACAAAAATCTTGGCGCTTGTTTCAGCCCACAGAGCGCCTTCACCAATCTACACACCTTGTCCTTGGGATTATCAACCCCCTCCGGAACCTCCATGAGCACCTCCTTGTCAAGCTTGATATAAGGAAAGGCTGCCTTGACATTCATCTGGTGGACCTCCATGTTCTCGGCAGCAACAATGCGAGAATTGACCGAATGGAGGCGAACTTCACAACCGGAGCAAAGGTCTCATCGTACTTTGCACCAGGCCATTGAGGGAACCCCTTTGCTGCCACCTATGCCTTGTACTTGTCTATCTTGCCATCCTGTTTCTGTTTTCCTTTTAGCACCCACTTGGATCCCACAACATGAGCGCCAGCAGGTCTTTCCACCAGCACCCATGTCCCATTCTCCTGGATGGAGCTCACCTCACCACAAAGTGCTTCATCCCACTCAGCTTTGTCAGGCCGCGTGAGTGCCTCTGTGGCAAACATTGGCTCCTCTTGAACCAGGAAAAAAAACTTGAAGCCTCTCCATTCACCCCTGTCCTTGTCGTAATGCTGTCGAGGAACTTTGAGACGTGAACAACTCGTTGGACCTGCTGGCCGTTACAATTGATGTAGATGCTGGAGGTAGTTTTGTCGTTTATGTTGGGAGAGGCATCCTAGAGGATCAGATATGTCCGACTCGTAGTCTGATTCCTCCGACTCATCTTCATCAGCTTCTATACCTGTTGTAGTGAACAGTCCATGTCATTGTTCTTGTGCTTCATCTCCCTACTCGAGAAGTGTGAGCCACTTTCCCTGTTTTGAAGTATTCTCAAGTTTGAGAAGCTCTCCCTTAATCTCAGAACTTTTATGGAAATCCACGTCTTTGCTGCAGATGACCTTCTTAGCTCTTTGGTCCCAGATTCTAAAATCTTTGTGTGCGGTGTCATAGGCAATGAAGACATACTTTCATGCTCTTGCATCAAGCTTTCCAAGGCCCTCTCCTGCCTGGACCTTGGCAAAGCCGGTGCAACCACACACCTTGAGATAGGAGGCATCCAGCTTCCTGCCTGACCATGCTTCTCAAGGCGTCTTCAGCTATTGTGTTTGATTCTTCTTGCCCCTCATTTGCTGAGCTGCTACAGGTGTCAGTTTCACAAGATAGGTTGCCGTGCGAGCTGCTTCAGCCTAGAAGCTAGGAGGCAACTTGCCATCAAAGAGCATGCACCTTGTCATGTCCAGGAGGGTCTCGTTCATCCTCAGCTACGCCGTTAGTTTGAGGTGAGGAGGGAGTAGTTTCCTCGTGTTCAATGCCCTGTATCTTGAGTCACTCCTTGTAGGATTTTTACTCTTCCTCATTTTCCGTCTTGAATGCATTTGCGTTCTTTCTAGTCTGTCGCTCAACCATAGCAAAAAATACTTGTAGATTCTCCTTCACCTTCCTTTTTGAGAGAGTACATCCATGCTTTGCGACTATTGTCGTCGATGCATGTGAGGATGTATCTGCTGCCTCCATTGGACGGTATGCAAAAGGGACCACACACGTCAGAGTGGATGAGATCAAGGGGTGCAAGAGCACGCGTACCATGCGCCTGAAGGGTTTCTTCTTCGCCTTGCCTTGAAGGCATGGCTCACACAAGTTCCCGGCCTCCTCTGCCTTATCGCCTAGCTCCTTTCCCATGCATTAGCTGCTTTCCCATGAGAACCAATGTGCAATGAGCCACGTGCGCAAAGGGCTTGTGCCAGAGAGGATGTGCACTGGCTAGAATGAACAACCCCGGTGGCTGTATTTGCTTGCGGCTTTGTTGTAAAATCTTTGTCTACCACTGATTCCGCTACTCCAGCATGTCCCTCGTCATTGAAATCAGCATCGCTACTCTCCACATCATGAATATCGGCCAAATATTCAACTGTTGATGTTGTCATTTTGGTCTACAAGAAGTAGATTCCATCAACACGAAGAACCTGTGCAACAACCTTCTTGGAATAGTAGGAGATGTTGATGTCATTGGTAGGGACTATCATTGCTTCCTTCTTTGTAAAGACAACTATCATGCCCTGGTCAGTTATCTTAGAGACGGAGAGAAGGTTGGCTGTAAAGGAGGGCAAGTAGACTACCCCCTCTAGCTTGAGGTCGGAGTCCGCACCATTGACACCAAATGTGACTAGCTTGTCACCAATCCCCTCTCCTACATCAACCTTGCCGTCCGCGACTCTGAAGTTCTTGTTGCATGGAGCAAGAGAGATGAATTCTATCTTCTCGCAAGTGGTGTGCTCATTGGCGCCCGAGTCAAGCCGTAAGCTCTTGGCCTGAGTATCGCCCTCCCTTTGTTGGAGGCAAACTCAACCATTAAGCTTGTGGGATCCTCCCCACCATTTCCCCTTCGCCATTCATCCTCGTCTCCTCCCTCCTTCTTGGGTGCCCGGCATTCCCGAGCCCAGTGTCTAGCCTTACCATAGTTGTGGCAGTTTCCTTTGCACTTTGGACCCCTTCCACTTTTGCAAGTGCTGTTGTTTCCCTTGTACCCAGAGGATGAGTTCTTTGGGAAGGTGCCGCTGCTCTGTGATGCAAAGTCAACCATGTTTGCTTCACTACTGCTTTGACGCATGGCTTTATTCCACACATACTCGAATGCAGTGGTGTAGGATACTTGCTCTTTTTTCCACCCTCCAATCACTGTGATCATCGGATTTCAAGTCACACCCCATGCCTGTGGCTTGTTGCAAGAGGGTCTCAAACTTCTGCATAAAGGCATACCCATCCTCCCCTTCACCAAGTCTCATGCTTATGAGATTCGGTAGAATGAAGAAATGGTTGGCAAGTGAGGAGGACTGAAACACCTTGTCTAGTTTGGCGTATGCCACGGTTGCCGTTGTCCAGGTTCTGAAGTGTGAAAGGACTGAAGGTTGGATGGAGGACACAAGAACGGCGAGAGTCCTCTTGTTGAGCTTGACCCATGCCACAAAGTCAGCCCCCTCCTCCTTTGGTGCTGTGATAGATCCATCAAAACATCCTAGCAAATCTCTATCATTCATGATGATCTCAAACTGCCTCTACCAGACCACAAACCCCTCTGTAGTAGTTGTAGCAGAGGCTGCTGGTGAGCAGAGGCAACTGCTTGCCCTGTTCATGTTGAGGCCGCTGTTGGTGAGCATAGGCTGTTGGTGAGGGACACCTGTGTCTGAGGCCGCTGTTGGTGAGCAGAGGCAACTGCTTGCCCTGTTCAAGTTGTTGATGCCGATGCACCTGTGTCTGAGGCCGCTGTTGGTGAGCAGAGATAATTGCCTTTGCATCACATCTCAAGAAGAGCTCAAGTCGTCAATATGCAAGAAAGCATCAAGCAATGAGTAATGGATTAGCATGCAAGACAAGTCCTTTATAGCTGTTTTTTCAGTTGTAGAACTCAAAAGCACGATCGTGTGAAGTGGTTTGACCCAGCCACATCACCAATAGACGTGCGCTGTGGGCTTAACACATTAGCATCCCACTGTCAAGGTGACAGACCAACCATGTAGCTTCCAAGAAGTTACATGCTTTCTTTCTTGGAACCTTCAATAACAACCAAGATGTGCATGGGGCCAGGATCAAACTCATGAACTCTCACTTGGCCAGTTCAACAGAATGGCCAAGTGAACCACTCACCCACATGGTGTACTCACAGGTCATATCTCACAAGAGACAGAGCAAAGTTGAGACACACTATAATGGATCCAGGGATCATACCTCCATAAGAGGTAGAGCATGCCCGCTTTGTCCTCCAACACTGAACATGGGGCAAAAACGTTTAACACTTTGTAAGGTGTGTACAAAATTTGAGGACGTGTTCCCCGATACCCTCTCTGCGGGTGTGCCACCAAAGTGGGGCATAGACCATCACATTGATCTCAAACATGGATTGCGTCCTCCTATTGGTACAACATACCACATGAGCGACGTACAGCTGTAGGAGCTTAAGAAACAGCTGACCGAGATCACGGAGCAGGATCTCATCCGCCCATCCCCATCTCCTTACCCTGCACCTCTTCTCGTTGTGTAGAAAATGAGGTGGGAGATGAGCATGTGCATGGGCTACCGGACGTTGAACGAGTTTACCATCAAGAACCGGTACCCACTTCCACAAGCTGAAGAGATCTTTGATCAGCAATGTGCGAATTGCTTCTTCACAAAGATTGACCTCCGATCCAACTACCACCAGATCCTTATCACAGAAAATGATGTGGAAAGCCTTCCATACCCGCTATGGTCACTACAAAACTCTTGTGATGCCATTTGGGTTGACCAGTTTACTGGCCACCTTCATGGCATAAAGGAGAAAAAACATTCAGGCCGTATTTGATGACTTTGTGGTGGTGTACCTCGATGACATCTTGGTGTTAAGTAGGAAGGCAGAGGAACATGGGGATCATGTACAAAAGGTCCTCAATTTTTTAAAAGAGAACGTCTGCATGAAGATCTCTAAGTGTGATTTTGTGGTGGGGACTGTTGACCTCATTGGACACATGATTGGTAATCGAGAGGTTTCCATGAATTCACACAAGGTGGCGGCCATGCAAGAGAGGCGGAAATTGTGTAGTATATACGATGTGCAAGTGTTCCTTGGTTTTTGCAACTACTACCGCATGTTCATCCTTGGCTATGCGGGAGTGTCAGCGCCACTCTCCAATCTCACTTGCAACGATCATGAGTGGAGTTGGAGAGTTAGCAGACAAGAAGCCTTTGAGAACCTTTAAAAGGATCTGGCCTTTGGGCTGGCCTTACGCTTGGCTAACAGCGGCCGTGAGTTTGAAATGACGACGGATGCTTTGGACCTGGCCATTGGTGGTAGCCTTTTGCAGGATTTTGGTAACAGGTCGCAGCCTGTCACCTACTCCTCATGCAAGTTGCATGGGGCAAAGTTGAACAATGCCACGCTCGACTAGGAGATGCTCACCATGCTTGCACCCTTTAAGAAGTAGCAGTTCTACCTTAAGGCACAGAAATGCACGGTCTACACTGACCACTACGCATTGAAGTACTTCAAGACGCATCCAATCCTGAATTGGCAGCAAGAGCATTGGATGGAGTATCTTGAGTCACACTTCGACTGAAAGATCATGTACTAGCTGAGGCGCATCAACCCAGCCGATGCACTCTCTCTGATGATGTATGTCACGTCTCTCACCATTAATGAGGATGCCTTCTATGTGAGGTTCTTCACAAAGGGGTACAAGGAACATGGGGATTAAAACAATTAGAGATTTGTCTTCAAGGGACCATGTAAGCAACATCACGACTTGAAACAGGTGGTTATTCCCTTGGTGCCAACATTTTAGTAGCTGAGTTTGGAGGAGTTTCATGAAAGTGGCCTAAAGGGTCACTTCTCCACCGACACCTTATTGAAGACAGTTGCTTGCTTCTTTTAGTGGCCCACCATGTCATTGGAGGTGACTAAATAATGTTGAGGTTGTGACGTGTGGCAATGTCACAAGACACGGAGGACATAGAACCTTGCCTCCTCCAACTCTTGCCTATCCCCGAGCAGCCGTTGCAAGAAATCTCCATGAACCTTTTCACGAGCTTGTCCGAGATAGCGGTAAGTCGCAATGCGGTGTTGGTGGTGGTGGATCGCTTCAGCAAGATGTTGCACTTCATCACAACGCATGATACGGTGGGCGTAGAGGGCACGATTCGGCTGTTCCTTGGGCGCGTAATGTGCCTCCATAGCGTGCCGCGGTCCATTGTGAGTGACCGCAACCCGCACGTCATGAGAAAGTTTTGGCAAGAAATCATGCAGTGATATGGTAGCAAGGTACATCTGTCAACCAGTTTTCATCCCCAAACTGACGGATAGACAGAGCGGAGAAACCAAACGCAAGAGCAGCTCCTCCGTATAGTAGGTGATCCAGACGAGACGGCGTGGGACCAGCGGTTGATGGTTGCTATTCTGGCATACAACTCTGCCATACCACCTCCACCGGTAAGGTACCATTCAAGCTGTTGAATGGAATGGTGCCTGCCACATCCCTCAGTTTGTACGTTGCAAGCGACCTGCTTGTGGTGGAGTCAATGGCATGTGACTCCAAACAGATTTGGGCAGCGACACGGCATCCATTGGCGAATCAACACGAGCAGCAGAAAGTACAAGCAGACCGTCGATGTGGAGACGCAGTGCTCAAGGCCGGTGATTGATTGCTTCTCAATAGCGAGCATGTCAAGCTTTGCGGGGTCCGATAGAACAAGGTGAAACCCCGGTGGCTTGATCCGTTTAAGGTGCTCAAAATGCGGACGCCCGTGGTGGCGCGGTTGGCTCTTCCACCCTCCATGCTTGTTCATGATGTGTTCCACATATCCAAGCTCAAGCTCTATCATGATCCGGTTCAATAATTCTTTGGCCATAGTTTCGAGCCTCCCTCTCTACTGCTCATTGAGGGCGAGCAAGATTTTGAGGTGGAGGTCATTCTTGAGCACTGTCGCCGTGGCCAAGGATAGGAGTATCTAGTCAAGTGGAAGGGCTACAATGCGGTCCACAATTCAGGGGAGCCTGCCCACAACTTCAATGTTGGGGGGTTGAATGCCATCCTCCACGCGTACCATGAGCGATCCGGGACGGGAGGGGGGATTGTAAGTCGTACAGTGCCAAAAACATTGATCATGGCTCGAGGCTTCCTTGAATGTGTAATCTGAATGTGGATTTTGAAATCCACAGGGTAAACAATGTGAGATCAACCCAAGAACAGGGTCGATCCATCAAGAATTGAGGGTGCTATGCTCAGACAAAGGTTGGACCGGCTGAGGAGAAAACAAGTGATAGGAATTCATCCCCAAGGACAAGTGCTCAACCCTCGGAAGACTCAATGAGGCCAAAGCCCGCCTTGGGGCCCAGTCAGTCAATAAATCAAACATCATTAAGGGCCAAGGGCATTTCGGAATGGCGCCCCGATGTGTTATTACCAAAAAGGGCGCTTTGGGCGGCCGTCACTGCCGCTAGTGGTGTTGCCAGCAGTAAATTATCATGGTTTACGCAAACAATCATATCTTGGCCGTTCCTTCACAGAATGATGCAACTATTGGTGCATTTAAAAGCTTGGAAGTTGAGCTATGTCTTACATTCATCCCTGGCCCGTACACAGCTGTGCATAGTTTGGCCACCTTGGGTCGTTTAGGATATGTTGGCACTTGAATAAAAAGTACGGATGGTTGCCATTTTACCACACATGTTCCCGTGCTCCTCCAAGATTGTTTGTTTTTACATACACTGGAAGGTGTGCACCGACCTCCCCTTTGTTGCCTTTGCCACCAGTTGGTACTTCCACCCTCCGATTGAGGCTAGTACACTGCGCCCGGTTTACCTGACTACATGGGTCTTGAACGGAAGGGGCCGATTGTGAAATGGCACAAGAGGATAAACAGATTAAAAGCAAAAGTAGACTAATCTAGTGTAACATTTGTGAATCCAGCTCCTACACGAGTTTTGTCGTTAGAAGTCACAAAATGACGTTCAGAGCTCCCTCGAGGAGTTGTCCCCTCTTCGTCATTCTGGGAGAAATGGTCATCAATGACTTGTGCAGGAGACTTGAGTCTCTTGAGGGGTTTTTTTCTACCCTCGCTCCATATCAAGGGTCCTAAACGAGGGAATTAAAACATCAAACTGGTGAATTTGGATGAGTTTTTTTTTTTTTAATCCAACTTCAAATTTGCACTAAACGAACTCGATTTCTATTCTTGATGCAATGGTATAAAATCATCTCTCACAAGGCACATCCAAGAATTATTGATGCAATGGCACATTCTCTATCTTTGAAAGACTATCGCTTGCCCTCTCCTCATCGTCTCACTCACTTTGTGAGGCGAGAAGGAGAGGAAGAGGTTGAAGGCTTGGGACCACTGGCCTCGAACCTTGCGGCCTCACGGCGATCGGATGGCCAGCTCGATTGGCGGAAAGCGAGTAGCCAGCTGGTCACCTTGCCAGACACTGACTGTCCAGCTGGCCGGCTGCCAGCTGGTCAACAGTCAGTGAGTGGCTGGCCTCCGGCCAGCCCTCACTTTAGCAAGAGCTGGCCACCGGCCACCCCGTTGCATCTCCGATGTGGAAGAGCCAAGCTGACTCTCCCGTTACATTCCTCCCCAATTACTATTAACTGTCCCGGTTCAGGACCAAAACCTCGGAGTGCTAGATGGTGGGTGTCAATGTTGTGGAAAAAAAAAAACTCAAATCACCAGCTAAACGTGAACAGTTTTTTATTACTTTGACCTAAGTTGCACCTTGTCAATCAACATAGCTAACTGCCTCCTCCCCTCTTGAAGTTGGAGCGTGCGCGTGACAACCATGTTGGATGTCCCTAATCTCTTATGGTTACTATCCATGAACAAGTTATGGTTAATCACCCTAAATTCTTGTACTCGACATTTATTGCATCAAAATGTGTATTCCTATATGATTTTTTTCTTTCAAAAATCATGAACATCAATTCATGCCACCAGAGCCTACATGTACATTCCTTGTGTAAGGTACTTGTTATCATGGATACTATTTGCTAGTTTTTCTTAGAAGTCCATGTTCACTTCCCAATCCACTTGTTGATCCACACTCTCAGGGGTGAGGTGATTTGTCATAAATGCCATGAACGCCATGCCGTATGATGCATTTCACTAATTCCACATTCTAGAGGTATCTCCTGCCATGCGTTGAATGTATGACCGATTGCATCACCCGCGGAACTGTGTATCAGCAAGTGTATTGGGAAGTGAACAAATTAGTGAACGTGGAATGCTGCTAGAATCTATATCATTTCACATAGAGCTTGTTTTTTATCACAATATAAAGGAAATGTACACATGGGCTCTGTCGGCATGCATGCATGTGGCTTTCTTGTGAAAAATGTTTGCATGTAGAAATACACTTGTTGATACACTAATCTTCAAGTGTGTGAATTTGAGGTGGTTAACCATAACTCAAGCGTTAAGCTGTGCGAGCTTGTTCTAGTACTCGTTGACCACCCATGTGGGCAAGTGAGATTCAAGCTCCCATTGATTTTGTTCAGATCTACAACCGGCCCAATGAACAAGGTAGTCCCTAGCAACCCAGAATCAAAGTATACAATCTCGGCCTTAGGAGTAGGCAAAGGACCTCATAACAAGAGTTGCCAATGGTGACTGAATTGTTCATTCTACCGGGTATGGAGCTAGCAAGCTCTCATAAGAAATGTCATGCAATTTCATACTCTGAGAATAAACTATTGGTATGCTTCTTTGCCCGGTACGTGCAACAATGAAATACACTCCAATCTACCTCCGTACAAGTTTTTCACCCGTAGCCACTTCATCAGAAGGTTCTTGGTGCTAAGCATCATCTTGTTACCAAAATCAAAGGAGAACTCACATCAACATTTATCAACATATGCCTTTCTTTTTGTACTAATTCACTTGAGGGTGCCTCTTTTCCTCTTGTAACAAGGAGTCTGCGTTCACGAAAGGTTTGAGCAAAAGGAACCTATCCCTATCTGCTCCCACCAATGAAAAGGGTACCAATTAATTCCAATCACTATTCAATGCAAATGGTGTGAAATCCATGAGTTAAAGGATCCACGTACATTCATCCAGTCATTCATGGCGTGGTCCACGCACATACAGAGTGCCTACTCTAGAATGTAATCCATGTACTTTGTTTGTCCATCAGTTTGAGGGTGAAATACTGTCCACATTTGTCACTTGCTACCGATGAAAGTGTGCATATTGTTGCCTCACACTAACATTATGTTTTCTATATTGATCCAAGATGATGTGCAATGGCATGTCATGCTACTTCACGCAATCCTTGAAGAAGAGACGAGCGGTTTCCTTTCAGTTCATGTCAGTGGTTGTGAGAATGAAATGTTTCATCTTCAATAGAAGTTTCAAATCCATTCAGATTTCATCGTGGCCACAGGTCGTGTCCAAAACATTGGTCATAAATTATATGCTCATGCACTTTCATGGATTTCTAAGGATATAGAGTTGTTGGAGGAGCCGAACATGATCTTTGTTAGGAGACTTGTTCCTAAGACATAGGTCACATGCCACTTAATACTTATGAATATCAGTACTCCATTTTGGCTACCAAAGAGTCCCAGATCGCATGTCCCATGTTTTATGGCCCCACAAAACCTGCCAACGGCAGTTCATGGAGTTGGAAAACAACATTTGCTGGATTTTCTCCTGATTCGGCACAACAACTTGTTCTCAGTGCCAAAAGATTCCTGTAGCCTCCACCAATCAGTGCTTGCCTAGATTTTGAGAGTCTGAAAATCAAGATTCTGCACAGTGTACCATCCAGATTTTTTTTAAAAAACCTTTGTCATAGAAAATCGTTTGAGTTGTTTGATGAGGAAGTGTAGTGGGTTTGGTGTTCAGATCATAGCTATTGTAATAGAAATTAATCACCCACCAACCTCAGTGATTGATTTCGCTTCCATTAGTTGTTAGTATAGTGGATTGGCCACATTGATGTACCCTAGCTGATTTTCCCATGTGAATGAAAATTTGCACAGGGATTCACTCCAACATGCCCATCATCTTAACATGTTTGGGTGAGGTCGAAAAAACAACCAACAGATTGTGGTCGGTCCTGACCTTCACATCCCCTCTGCACCCTCAAGCGTGTATCATAGCGAGGAGCTCTTAATTACATGTCACGTTCTGTGTCTTAGTGGGGATGAGCTTTTGGCTCTCATATGCAAGTGGATAACCGTTCTGCATGAGGAGTTTTTTCATCTTTAATACCAATACATCACATTGCACCTCCCACGGTTTGGATGGATATAGAAGAGATAAGTCAGGCACTGCATACAAAAGTTGTTTGACTTAAAGAAAAGCATTCTCATAGTAACCTCTCCATTCCCAATATGTTTTTCTTTGCATGAGCATGGTTTGTGGAACTAAGAATTTCAAACACCCTTGTGTAAACAATCAAAAATAGTTTGCAAGACTATTAAAAGACCTATTCTCCCCTTCCCTCTCTAGGCGTGGTCAATCCACTATGGCTTGAAGCTTTTGTGCTTTGATACAGATGCCGCCCTTTGTTACTTTGTGTCCAATGTTTCTAACTAATACTATGCAAACTTGCAAGTGCTCACCTTTGTATAGAATGTTTGCTTGCAGAGGATTGTGAGGATTTTGCACAAATGTACCATGTGATATTCCATCGGTTTGGAGAAAACTAGGATTCTTTCTAGATGAATCAAGAAAAACTGACCGAGTTGCTTGGAAAACAAATAGGCTATTTCTCCTTTCCAGAGCATTCTTTAGCCCAATCACAAACCCCAAAACAGATTATATCATACGTGCATTCAAAACGTAGTTTTGGGTACATCATCTTCCAAGATGCGGATTTCATGGTAACCGTGAGGCAAGCTTAAGGACTTTTTTTTTGCTCAATGGATTTGATCAAACAAGTCCTTAATGCATAGAGAGGTGAATTGAGATTTCACCATCAACTTCTTCATGACCTGGTAGTCGACGCAGATGCCTGAAACATCATTTTTTTTTCACAAAATGAATTGGTGCAAAATCAGGAGAAGTTGTTTGGCCTGATCCACCGTTTTGCAAAGTAGTAGATAACTTGGCATTTGGTCTCTTGTCTTTCTAATAGAAAGAAGGTGATGTATGGATCTAGACGGAGGATTCGTCTCCGGTTGGAGAAACTGTCTGGCCCATCTATCATTCTACTCAAAGCCTAAACAGTGGGTATTGGAATACATGCGAGAACTCGGCCACCAAAGATTTGATAGTTTGCAACATGTCTTCCTTCACTTCGTCCTCCAGTTTTTTCAGGTAAGCCACTAGGTATCAACAAACCTATCAAATATCTCTTGACCTATGTCACATTCACCCTGGCATGGGCCTCAAGTCGTTTTTGTGATAGTCCCATACTTAGAATCAAGGAAGAGTTCCGCTGCCCCTTCCGGGGGATCAATTGCCTTGATTCAAATCACATGAGAGCCTTGTTTCTATGGAGCCATGAATTGCCTGGAACCACATCAAACGGGTAAAGAAGGTTGATTGCATTCCATGTGGCACCCTATATGTATCCTTGAATAAAAGCTTTTGCTTTTTAGGTACTGATCACAAACACCGTACGGTCGTCACCGATGATAACTGCACCATCCAATGGCTTACCTGTTGGATAAAACCAAGGATGATGAAGGAATCATCCACTCCATTGTTAGCCAGCACATTCACAAGAGCACCAGCTAACTTTCCTTTGAAATGCATCCTCATGCTATCCCCACTCTTCAGAGTGAAAAGGTACGACAAAAGCAAGTCAAGCTTGTTATAAACACCAAATATGTACGGAGGACGTCGTAGCTTCCTTCTTTCATCCATTCGATTCCGTCTTTTGGCCACAGGTGAATTTGCAAGCACCTTCTATTCTTCAAAACTTGACAGGATCAAAATCACTGACCAAAGGTATTATGAATTATATTGTGCTCATTGCCTCGAGGGTGTTTGCTTCAATCATTGTATCTCATGATTAATGCAAAGTGGTCGATGTTGCCACTAAGCAAGTGCAATCGTGTATCTCATTCGGAGATGCAGGATTAAGAGGACCATGACGAACAAGTGTGGAGTGTGGTTCAATGAGAAAGGATTAAAAAATTAGAAAGTTTAGACTGTCTTACATCTTCATCTGGAAATATGTTTCCACACTCGTGATGCATTCTTCCCCCTCAGTGGTCCCTACTAAGTTCACTTATGTGTGGGGAAATCCCACACCACGACCTTGTCTATTATCATGACCGGGCCCATTGCCGTGGCCAATGCCATGTCCATGGCCTTTTCCAGAGCCTCTTCCTACACCATCTCCATGTGAAGCTGTAGCTGTAGCCAATGCCGCGGCCTTTCCTTCACCATCTGCAGTCTCAGGACAATAAGTCATAAATTAGTCATGGTGAGACAGTCCCTCACAAAAGGCCATGCTACAAAGCTCACGCACAGCCTGTAACTCATTGTTTTCACGGCCGTACTTCTGGTTGGAGGCCTTATGCACACCAGTCTTCTTGATAGGGAAGTTTAGAGGTTTCTTGCCTTTAGTTCCACCTCTTTTCTTGACTACCCCTCCAGCCTCTACAACATCAATATGTCTGCCATGGCCTTGCCACACATGTGCATTTGGCCGTGAATTTGACTGGCTCTTTGGGTTCATAGAATACAATTCACTCATGTAGTCCCGTAACACTCTCCAACTTTTGTAGGCTTGTTCCACTGCCATTCTGGTAGTCTTGTTGTTTGGCTTCTTATTAATGTCTCACTGTGCATATTCCTCCTCCTATATTGGTCATCAGTGTGTAGGACATGGTTTTTGAGAGAATAGGGGAAATGCAGTGTGATGACATGCGAGTCTTAAGCTCCTCACAAGTGTTTGCTCGATTATGCCAGCATGGTCCATCTCCTTCATCGCCAGGGTTCAACGGAATCCACTCATTCTTAGCTTTGAATAAAAGCCTAGTTTTGTATCCTCGCAGGAAGTGACATAGATGAGAAAGTTATCTTGTCAACCCTTTTTAAAAAGAGTCTGTGCATTTGAACATGTAGATAGTGGATCACTTTTAAAGTGACATAGTACATGATTATCCCGGGTAGTGCAAGCACTTGCATGTCCCTTTTCTGGGGTTTGGGTTTTTTTCCCTAGTGTGGTTGATGCACGGCGAGTGAGGCTCACCAGCAAGCCTCCACCCAATGACAAGGCCCCCATGATGAGTAAAGCTCGAGCAGCAAGCTTCCACCCATAAAAGGGAGGGAGTGATCTGTCACTAGAGGTCTTCCACTTTTTTTCATGGCCGCCACACAATTCTTGACGCTCCACCATGCATGCGACAAGTTGCATTGGAGTTGTAAGATGATCCCCATGGTATCAAGGCCATGAACAAGGCCTTATAATGGTATATAGGATCGGCGATTTGCAAAAACACAGACAACGGAGTGGCATGTGGAACTAGGTCTGCGCGGCTTCTGCTAAAGCAGGCTGTGAATGTCAAAAAGTGTCCCTGGATGCTGTTTCCCGTTTTCCTGGTTCGACCACTAGATATTGGTTGGATGTCTGATCTTTTTGCATATTTGGTCTTCTTGGATTTTGCCATGTGGTTTGGAGCTTTCATTTGCTCAATTTGATTGAAATTTCAGAAAGTTAGCCTCATCTGAAGTTAGGGTGGTCAGTGGGTGGAATCTTGGTCTCCGTCATGGGTGACGGGATAATTCCACAGCAGTGATTCGAGTTTGTTTCCAACGAGCTCCAAATGCACCAGGGGCATGAATGAAGTGACTAGAGGGACCTCCTTGACCAGGGTGACCGTCTCCTTGAATTCTGGGCGAGGAAAGGTGCTCCGACGGGTCATCGTCGAAGCGCCTCTCGTTGCCTAGCGTGCAAGGCAAGGTGGGCAGCTTACTCTAACGGCCGTAGCAGGGGCTCTACTGCTCCGCTTTGGGCGTGCTTGGATTCGTTGGAAAGCTCAGATCACAGGCTATATCAATCTTATGTAATCCTGGCCGAACGCGTATGCCTAAGAGTTTTTTACCTTTCAGAAGTTTCTCTAAGATCATCTATCTTCTCGTCTCTCTCTGCCATCACCAGTTTTGCAGCACTGAGATGCCCATCCCGACACCAAAACAACAAACAAACTAACAGTCTTCATCCCTTGGTGTTGTGGCAACCCAAAGCACACACCCCCCTTGGAATTCTCTTTGCACTAAGCAGCCGTGCACACATGTGGTGGATCAGAGCACGCCAGGATAGCATTCCTGGCAGTGCAAGCAATTTGAGGTCTCCAAATTTGATGAAGAGCATTCCACATGGCTTCCCTAGGATGTGCACAGAGGTCAAAAGCGGGAGAAGAAGGGAAAAGTCTTGCAGTAAGGAAAAGAACATGGAGGGCACAAACCATAGCTTTCTTCCTACCCTTCAAGGGATAACAATGCAGGAGTGCATGTCCATGGAGACCTAATAAGAGTCCCGGACATCAGGGACGGTGTTGCCATGGAGCTTTAGGCTTGCGAAGATAATCTAGGCCCAAAGTGAGCCTGCAAATTTGCTGCCAAAACTTTTTTCATTAGCCGCAGACTGGTACCAGAGCATGCACAGTCCTATTAGGCCCTAACCGGCCTGAGAGAAGCAATGAGTCACCGTGGGAGGGCCCGGCAGGAACGTCGGTATCACTGCTGAAACTGGCACCGGTGCCGGCGCCGGCTCAACTTCTTCCCCAGTGACTGAGGACGAGCTAAGCAAGGTCCTGCCCTACAAGGACCTTGCGTCGCTGCTGCTTGGCACACATCATTTTCTATCATGGAAAGAAATAGTCTTGTCATGGACAAGGGAGCACGCCTTTTAGGACTACTACGTCACCCGATGGTCTAATGGAATGGAAGTGCGAGTGTTTTTGACAGAATTCAGTGGCTTGGTCCATTTGCTCCTTGAGGATCAGAAGTATTTCATTCAAAACTTCTGCTTCTGAGGTGAAGGGGAGGAATCTGGGAACCCTCACAATGGTGAGATTTGAACCTACGATACGTTTTAGCACCTGACCATTAGGAAGGAGGAGCAGGGAATGGCCTTGGTCATTGTAATTTGGGGAAAGATCTGCAACCTTCGTCCAAAGCCAGGTGTCCCCATCACTGAGAACTAGGATGCCGCCATGGAGCTAGGATGTGCATCCTCTGCCTCGATGCATCCTGCACCATCATTGACTGGCTGGACTTGGTTCTTTTACATATTGGAGAGGCATACAAAGATTCATTTTATAGTGTCTCCTTTGACTCCTGAAAGTCGTCAACACTGAAAGCACTGAACTAGCTGAGGTGTTTGAGGAGCTAGGCAACTATTACAATATTCTCAGAGGCAAGGTACACAAGGAAGAGGACACAACAGCGAATGCATTTGTGTACCAGGGAGGAAGTACCTCCCTTTTCTCACATCACCATTTGTACGGAGGTGGCGGGGGAGGACGGGAAGCTGGAGGAGGTAGAGACGGCCAAAGTGGAAGAGGGTGAGGCCGTGGTCAGGGAGCGGGAACCAGACCTGGAACTTTTGTGGAAAGCTGGGAAACTCTTGGAGATCATGGTCCGCTCTTCACCACATCATTACTCCCAAAACACAACAGACACGTACAGCAGCAGGCTAACCAATGACAACGCTCTCTCATTCCGGCCGGCATCTGCACTCTCTCGCATGGACGACTCAGGCAATGGCAGGGCCTTGTGTGCCGGCACCCTTTGGGGCGGCAAAATCTGGTCCACCACAGCTACAACCATCCATGTGTCCATCAGTGCCGACTCCATATCCACCACTGTACCAGGGGGCCTGTTTTCATGCTTCCAATCGTCAGTGTACCTACATTATTCCAGCGTGCGCCATCCGTGTCCACAAACTGAGGGTGTACACCAAAATGATCAAACCACAGCAGCAATCAGCACTGCTAACAAGGAGCTGCACCCACCTGAGCCGAATGCCATCCCACAGCCACAAAGTCAGAGGTTGGAGACACACACACATTGCCACATCAAATGCATTGCCTATGTATGAATGACTGTTTGACACCGCCACATCGCATCACATGTTGCCGCAATGTCAACTGTTTGTTACACACTATGCCATACATGACGTCTTGAGTCTTGTATGTGCCACAGCTGAATGTCAGTCTGTTATCTAAGGGGCTATTGGACCAACTGGCCAATGTGACCACACTTACACAGAGAAAGGGTTGCATACTCCTTGATGCGTCTGGTACTTTGCTAGCTGATGGGGCACTAAACACTGACATCCTGTACAAGCTGACCCTTTTCACCTTTCTCCACTCACAATTGAACCGTCCCCAAGTGCAGATGGTTACAAGAACTGATACAACATGCACAGAGCCCATTCACTGCTGCCTTACACACATCAATGTAAAGACAGTTTCCTATTTACTGAAACACACCCCAGCACACAGTCTGCTCCCTAGTAACTATCCACATGCCCTCAAAGCCAACACATGTCTGGTGTGTCATGAAGGGAAGGAACACAGGCAAAACTTTCCCCCAGATAAGACACTGGCACTGGCACATGTGGATCTAATAGGACCAATGCCAGTGCTATCAATGCAATATGCGTCACTGTATGTCTTGACCCTTGCTAATGATTACAAATGTTTATTCTGGGCCAATCTGCTAAGAATGTAAGCAGATGCCCAGCATGCAATTGATGAATAGATTATATTGGTTGAGAGATAGATTATTTTCTCACTATTAAAATTTATAACAGAAAGAGGAGGAGAGTTCTTTGGTACACTGACGGCATAGCTCAATGTGAGAGGAGTCAAACATTGGTCCATACCTCCCTAAAATCCACAGCAAAACTAAATCGCGGAACAGTGGCACAGAACTCTTGGTGATGCATTGTGTGTACTGTTGACTGAGTCCGGCATATCCTTTGGATTTTGGGAAGAGACTGTGATGTATATAACCTGGGTCTAGGTCGCATCCCAAAGGTCCGTTGCCAAAGTCAGTCACACTTTCGGAACGTTGGTTGAAAGAGAACGCTGACCTGAGGCCTGCTAGGATGTAGGACACAATGCCCTATGTCTGGTTTGCACCACCACAACAAAAGATCAAACTCAGTCTATGTTGTCGTTGGTGTATCTTTGATGCGGTCTCTCATGCCTTGAAGGCATGGCAGTTTTGGAGGCCAACGAATTGCTGTTTTGTTGAGATTCAAGATGCCTCATTCTTGGAACACATGCCCTAAAAGGTGCTCCGTACATCATGTCCCCTCTTTGTCCACACAAGAGCACTATCTAGAGTATGTATGTAAGCATGTTTTCATGCTATCTTGGCCACAAGACACAGGTTGGATAACTCAGCTAATGCGGGGGGATGAAATCATCAATCCCCTACCAAAAGACTTGTCATCCACAGACTTGAACAGCACAGAGTCTAATGCAACTCAAGTTCCTGTTGAATGTTTTGGCCCATTGGTCAGTGTTATATGACGGATCAGGTATGCTCTTCCCCTTATGGAGGTATGACCCCTGGATCCATTGTAGTATGACTCAACGATGCTCTGTCTCTTGTGAGATATGACCTGTGAGTACACCATGTGGATGAGAGGTTGACTTGGCCATTTTGTTGATTTGGCCAAGTGAGAGGTCATGAGTTCGATCCTGGCCCCATGCACATCTTGGTTGTTATGGAGCTTCCAAGAAATGAAGTCTGTAGCTTCTTGGAAGCTACATGGTTGGTTGTCACCTAGACACTAGGATGCTTATGTGTCAAGCCCACAGCACAAGAATGTTGGTGATGTGGCTGGGTCAGGCCACTTCATAGGAATGTACTTTTGAGTTCTAGGACTGGACAGGCAGGTATAAAAGGACTTGTCTTACATGCTGATTAATCAATCCTTGCTTGATGCTCCCTTACGTATTGACGACTTGAGCTTTTCTTGAGATGTAATGTTAAGGCGTTAGTACTCTTGAAGGTGAATTGTATGCCTGATTGAATTTGGAGTGCATGACACATGTCAACAAAGGAAGAAGGTGTAAAAACCTTTGTGAGCTTTTTCGGTTTTTTGGCTTCTCTGCCAGAGGTGGTTAGCTTAGTAGCTAAGAAAGGGTTATGGGCCCACATCTCAGGTTAGAGAAGTTTCACGCGCACAACCGTAAAAGTCACAAGCAGTGAGAGCACCTTTGCTTTCATCCAACCTTTCTCTTTGCAGGTCAATCATCAGCCGGAGGAGAATGCAACACATGTGCACCTTTTCGCCTTGGGAGCTGACATCAGCCTACATCAGCCAGGGCAAGAAGTTGCCTCTGCTCACCGGAAGCCTACCGCAATCTCAAACGAAGATGCATCGGCATCAACAACAGGTGCCTCAGTTTTAGCACTTGTAGTAGGGATGGCAGGGACATGGGAACCAGGGAGCCATTCTCCCATTCTCAAATTTGATGGAGAGGGGTTTGTGGTCTGGAAGTGGCACTTTGAGATCATCATGGATGATAGAGACTTGATAGGATGTTTTGATGGAACTATCCTAGCACCAAAGGAGGAGGGTGCTGGCCTTGTAGCATGGGTCAAGCACAACAAAAAGGCTCTCGCCGTTCTTGTGTCCTCCATAAAACCCTCAGCATAGGCAGTCGCGGCATACGCAAAACTAGATAAGGTGTTTCAGTCCTCCTCACTTGCCAACCGTCTCTTCATTCTACAGAACCTCATCAGTATGAAGCTTGGTGAAGGGGAGGATGTCTCCGCTTTTATGCAGAAGTTTGAGATGCTCTTGCAACAAGCCACCGGCAAAGGGTAGGACCTGAAATCCGATATGTAGGCCATGATTATTCTGATGACGCTGCCGGAGAGCTGGGTTCCATGACCATAGTGATTGGAGGGTGGACTGAAGAGCAGTTATCCTACACCGCCGTCTCAAAGTATGCGTGGAATGAAGTCATGCATCCCAGCAGTAGTGAAGCAAACATGGCTGACTTTGCCTCACAGAGCAGCGACACCTTTTGCAATACCTCCTCCTCTGGATACAAGGGAAACAACAGCACTGGCAACAGTGGAAGGAGTCCAAAGCGCCAAGGAAACTGCCATAACTGTGGTAAGGCTGGACATTGGGCTCAGGAGTGCCGGGCTCCCAAGAAGGAGGGAGGAGACAATGATGAATAGAGACGAGGAAATGGTGGGAAGGATCCCACAAACTTGATGGTTGAGTGTGCCTCCGACAAAGGGAGGGCAATACTCAGGCCAGGAGCTTACGACCTTCACTCCGGCACAAATGAGCACACCACTTGTGAGAAGAGAGAATTCATCTCTCTTGCTCCATGCAACAAGAAATTCAGAGTTGCCAACGGCAAGGTTGAGGCAGCACAGGGGATTGCTGATAATCTGGTCACCGTGGGTGTCAACGGTGCGGACTCCGACCTCGAGCTAGACGGGGTAGTCTACTTGCCCTCCTTCACAGCCTACCCTCTCTCCGTCTCTAAAACAACTGACCATGGCATGAAACTTTTCTTAATAGAGAAGGAAGCAGTAATAGTCTCTACCAAGGACATTAACATCTTCTAGTTTGCCAAGAAGGTTGTTGCATAGGTTCCTCGTGTTGATGGAATCTACCTCTTGTAGACCAAAATTAAAACATCAATGGCTGAATCTTTGGTAAACAATGATGATGAGGAGAGCAATGGCGCTGATTTTCATGACGAGGGACATGTTGGAGCAGCGGAAGTAGTGGTAGCGGTAAACTTGGTGACAAAACCATAAGCAAATGCAGCCACCGGGGCTGTTCATTCTAGCCAGTGCACATCCTCCAAGAACTTGTGGCACAGATGCTTTGGGCACGTGGCTCATTGCACATTGGTTCTCAAGAAAAAGCAGGAGCTAGTGCTTCAAATGGAGCTAGGTGATGAGGCAGAGGAAGCCAGGATCTTGTGTGAGCCATGCCTTCAAGACAAGGCAAAGAAGAAATCCTTCAAGCGCATTGGTACGCGTGCTCTTGCATCCATTGACCGCATCCACTCTGACATGTGTGGTCCTTTTTGGATACGGTCCAATGGAGGCAGTAGATATTTCCTTACATACATGGATGACAACAGCCGTAAGGTCTGGATGTACTTTCTAAGAGAAGGTGAGGTGAAGGAGAATCTACAAGTCGTTGTCACTATGGTTGAGTGAAAGATTGGAAAGAAAGTGAAGGCATTTAGGAAGAACAATGGAGGAGAGTAAAAATTATGCAAGGAGTGGCTCAAGACACAAGGAATTGAACACCAAAAACTTACTCCCTACTCACTTCCAAGAAACAGTGTAACAAAGAGGATGAACGAGACCCTCATGGGCATGACAAGGTGCATGCTCTTTGACGCCAAGCTGCCTCCTAGTATCTGGGCTGAAGCAACAAGCACGGCTACCTATCTTGTGAACCTCACACCTGCAGCAGCTCTACAAAGGAGAGGCAAGAAGAAGCAGACACAGCGGCTAGCACTATTTGGTTGCACCGGCTTTGCCAATGTCCAAGCGGGTGAGGACCCTGGAAAGCTTGATGCAAGAGCATGAAGGTGTGTTTTCAGTAGCTATGACACCACGCACATAGCTTATAGACTGTGGGACCAAGGAGCTCAGAAGGTTATCCGCACCTAAGACGTGGATACTCACAAAAAAACTGTGAGTGTGGGATAGCTTCTCGAACCTCAGAACACTCTAGAACAAGGAGAGTGGCTCATACTTCTCAAGGAGGGAGATGAAGCACTAGCACAATGTCATGGGCAGAGTACTTGTTGGAATGATGCTCCTCACCATGGCAGGAGTGACTCCAAAAAGGAACACCAAAAAGACAAGCCTTAGTGGCTTAGTGGTTAATGGTGTCCACCTCTAGAGGCAGGGGCCCGGGTTCAAGTCCCACAAGATGAAATTCTGCCCTGCCTCAAGGGAGGTGGAAAATAGATGCCAGGAAGCTAGCTCAACCTCTAGAGTTCCTCTTTAAGTTTCTAGAAGGCCAGGTGAGGGTCCAGGATGGTGGCACACCTTCTAGAAGGGGTGACTTGTCCTACAAGGCATCTAGAGGTGTCTTGGTCTTCTGGACACCTTCCCTCCTACTAGAAGCAAGCTGAGGAATCTAGGAAGGGGCAGAAGCTTCTAGAGGAGGGAAGGGATGCCTTCCTAGGTGGGAAAAGGACAGCCTACCAAGGAGCACTC